>PVKC010002356.1:0-43980 GCA_004027635.1 Crocidura indochinensis
AAGAGAAGCAGAACTCACAGTTCTTTGCAGTTGGCCACACTAGGCAGGCGTGGATTCTAGTGATTCCCAGCCTGATGTCACATAGGGATCCTTGCTTTTGCACAGTACTTGAATATTGCCGGTTTTCACTCTGATGGCATGTTCCTGGGCGTTCCTGCCCTGGAATGGAACTCTGGGAGAGCCATCAGCATGTATTCTAATGAATTACATCTCAAATATTACTAGTGGCACATGGTTTTTGGTTTTGTTAATAAAAGAAGACAGGACTGGAGAGACAGAACAGCAGTAAGGCATTTGCCTTGCATGCAGTCCATCCATGGTGGTCAGTGGTTTGAATTCCAGCGTCCCATATTGTTCCCCGTGCCTGCCAGGTGTGATTTCTGAGCACAGAGCCCGGAATAACTCCTGAGCACCATCAGGTGTGTCCCCTCTTCAAAAAAAAAACAGTAGAAGATAATTAATTGGTACTTCTTTTTAATTATTTTTAAACAGGACAGAGATTTCTTCAAATGACTTTCTGCTTGACTGAACTACACCTGTGGTCCTTAAAGAATACCTTACACATTAGTGGTAAGTGAGCTCTGGATTAAATTAAATGTTATCCAAATATAAGTTAGACCACTATAAGTAAATACTAACAATGGGGGGGAGGGCAGAGAGATAGCACAGCAGTAGGGCATTTGCCTTGCATGCAGCTGATTCAGGACAGATGGTATTTTGAATCCCGGCATTCCATGCGATCCCCCTTACATTCCAGGAGTGATTTCTGAGTGCAGAGCCAAGAATAACCCCTGAGCATTACCGGGTGTGACCCAAAAACCAAAATAAATAAATAAATAAGTATTAACAATGGTTAGAACTTGGATTCTTCAGTGGAGTCGCATATTTATTTTTTACTTAAAATACTGCGATTTGGCCCGGGAGATAGCATGGAGGTAAGGCGTTTGCCTTTCATGCAAAAGGTCATCGGTTCGAATCCCGGTGCCCCATATGATCCCCCGTGCCTGCCAGGAGCAATTTCTGAGCATGGAGCCAGGAGTAACCCCTGAGCACTGCCGGATGTGACCCCCCCAAAATAATACTGCTATTGGAAAATAATTCATCTAGTCTGGTTAATTTACTTTAACCATGTGAAAATTAATTTTATTAATTAAATTTTAATATTTGTTTCTGATTTGCAAGTAGAGGGTTTGGATCTGGATTTGGGTGAGGTTGGGGGTTAGATCACATCTTCTGGTGCTTAAAACTTACTCTTGGCTCTGTGCTCAGGGATCATACCTGGTAGTGCTCAGGGAACAATACATAGTGCCCACTATGTACCATCTCTCTGGTCCCTATTTATTTTATTTTTTATAGGAAACCATTTGATTTTATCTAATATAGTTGGAGAGCTGCATCACATATTGACTAGTAATTATACTTCTAGATATATGTCCTACCTAGCAAAATCCCCAACAATATGTGAACCAGGAGATATTCACAAATGAGAATTAACCAAAAACTGTGTGCTAATGTCGTTGGAGAATTGGGGTGTGAGTGTAAGGAGGATCTATAAAGGCAAAGAGAACATAATTTTCCATTGCTCTAAGAGAGCAGTTATACAGAAAACTGAAGAATGAAGAAATAATGGAACATAGTGTTTACATCTATGAAGATATAAATCAGAAGTAATAGCTAAGAATTGAAATAGTTATTTTTAGAGAACAGTATTGAGGACTGGATGATACCCAGTGTGGCAATATTATTTATGTTGAAGGTTTTACTAGCATTTTAAAATAAAAAAAATTTTTACAGGGGATGGAACAATAGCACAGCAATAGGGCATTTGCCTTGCATGCAGTCAACCCCAGATGGACCCCGGTTTGATTCTTGGCATCCCATATGATCCCCCGTGCTTGCCAGGAGAAATTTCTCAGCACAGACCCAGGAGTACTCCCTTAGTGCTGTTGGATGTGACCCCCCCAAAATATTTTTTTACATATTTTAATTTTGACATTTGACAAGAAAGATCTAGCCTCTGAAATCTCAAAATTAAATTCGTAAAACCTACTTTGGAGAGATTTTGCTTCCTTCCTTCAAGGCAAATGCCCTACTCGTATTCTCAGTCCAACTCATCAGATCATTTGCTGATGCTTTCTAAGTTCAAAAATATAACACAAATAAGGACTACCATCTTTTTAAGCTCCAGTGTTTCTTCTATAAGAAGATATTTTTAAATCATTTTAAGAATGATTATTAAGAAATTTGTGATATTTTTTATAAAAGTATAATCTTGATATCAATGCAAGTATTTTCTTTTTAAATTTTGTTTCTTTTCTTTTTTTGGGGGGGACCACACCCAGTGGCACTCAGGGGTAACTCCTGGCTCTGTACTCAGAAATCACTCCTGGCAGGCACAGGGGACCATATGGAATGCCAGGATTCGAACCACCATTCATCCTGGTTCAGCTGCAAGCAAGGCAAGCACCCTACTGCTGTGCTATCTCTCTGGCCCAAAAATATTGTTTCTTTTTAATTAAAAATTTTTTTTAGATTCCATGGTTTACAGTACTATCTAAACCTGCATGGCAAATTTAACACTACAGCCTCCCCAAGAGTATCTGCTACCCTCCACTTTCCCCGCCTTCACCCTTCCCCTTGTAACCTTCCTTCTGAAGAGAGGTTTTCGGTTTGGGGGTATTTATTATTCCCCTGCTTTGTTTCTTTATATGCCATACATGAGAGAGACCTGTGTTTGTTCCTTTTCCTAACTAACTTTACTCAGCAATGATACTTTCCAGATCCATTCATGTGGTAGCAAACAGCATGATTTCATCTTTTTTTACATCAGTGTAGACATTTGAGAAACAGAAATGTGATACATTTATCTATAGATATGATAATTTTTCTTATTTGTTTTATATTTTTTTTACTTAGAAAGCATATCAGCAAATGAGCTGATGAGTTGGTGATAGTGCAGCGAATAGAACATTTGCCTTGAAGGAAGGAAGCAGACCCAGGTTTGCCAGTGCCCACCAGTAGTGATCCCTTAGCGAAGAGCTAAGAGAAGCCCTGAGCACTGCTGGGGGTGGCCCACAATCAAAAAGAAAACATCAGCAATTCATCTAGTAATGTCTTAGTACATACACATTTCTGAAAATATAGATGTGCTGTAAGCATTTTGAAAATGTACTCAGTGTTTTGATGCCACCTCTGGCAGTGTTTAGGGCTATATTCTTAACTGGGTGCTCAGAGGTCACTCCCATTAGTTCTCAGAGGACCATATGGAATGGGGTCAAACCAAGGACTCTTTATGCAATCCATGTATGTCAGCGTGCTGACATATCTGCTGTTTGCCTGGCCTCTATTTTGACTCTATCCAAAAATAGTGATTTGTAAGTAATTTTATTGTCATTATTGATTATCATTAGCAAGGCTATCAGAATTGTATTATGGTAGACTTTTAAACTCAAGTATTTTCTCCTGTGGAGTACAGTAGAACTTTTTATGCTAATGATTTCCTGTCTGGCATGGGTTTTGAAAATACTATTGTACATAGATAAGGTGAGATGTGTACAGATAAGGTCTTTTTTTTACCATCTTTATAGTATCATTTAGAGTTATGAATATTTTGATGTGTTGACTGATGAATAATTATAGATCAGAATATTATAATAGAGAAGACTGCAGGTATGTTTAGTTCCTGTGGCTCTTAGGTTTAAAAAATATTGATGAGGGATTGGACCGGTGGCACAAGGGGTAAGGCATCTATCTGCCTTGCACTTGCTAGTCTAGGACGGACTACAGTTCGAACCCCCTGTGTCCCATATAGTCCTCCCCCAAGCCAGGAGTGATTTCTGAGTGTATAGCCAGGAGTAACCCCTGAGCGTCACTGGCTGTGGCTCAAAAACCAAAATGTGGGGGATTGAGAAAGGAAGAAAGCACACCCAGCAGTGTTCAGAGATCACTCTTTTTTTTTCTTTAGTATAAAATTTTTATTTAAATACCATGATTGTAGTTGGGTTTCAGTCCTAACCAGAACACTCTCCTTTACAGTGCAATGTACCAACCACTAATGTCGCCCCACTGTTTTTCCCAACCCCTGCCTGTATTTGAGACAGGCATTCTACTTCTCTCACTCATTAAGATTGTTATGATAGTTGTTAGTGTACTTATTTTTCTAACTGCACTCACCACTCTTTGTGGTGAGCTTTATATTGTGAGCTGGTCCTTCTGGCCCTCATCTCTATTGTCTCTGGGCATTATTACAATAATGTCCTTAATGTCCTTAAATGTCCTTAAGATGAGTGAGACTATTCTCTCTCCCACTCTCTTTCTCATTCTCTCACTTTCTCTCTCTCTTTGAGTTATTTCACTCAGCATAATAGGTTCCATGTACATCCAAGCATAGGAAAGTTTCATGACTTTATCTCTCGAGGGCTGCATAAGGCTGCATAGTATTCCATTGTTCCACATTTTCTTTAGCCATTCATCTGTTGAAGGGCATCTTGGTTGTTTCCAGAGTCTGGCTATTGTAAATAGCACTGCAATGAATATAGTTGTATTTTTTGTGTTCCTAGGGTATATCCCTAAGAATGGTATGATTCCTGGATCCTATGGGAACTCAATTCCCAGCTTTTTGAGGAACCTTCATATTGTTTTCCATAAAGGCTGAACTATACAGCATTCCCACCAGCAGTGAATAAGAGTTTCTTTCTCTCTTTTTTTTCTCAAAACCCATAGATGAGTGATACCATTCTGTGTTTATCTTTCTCCCTCTGACTTATTTCACTCAGCATAATAGATTCCATATGCATCCATGTATAGAAAAATTTCATGACTTCATCTCTTTTGATGGCTGCATAATATTTCATTCTATATATGTACCACAGTTTCTTTAGCCATTCATCTATTGAGGGACATCTAGGCTATTTCCAGAGACTGGCTATTGTAAACAGCACTGTAATTAATATAGTTGTGAGGAAGGGATTTTTGTATTGTAATTTTGTGTTCCCAGGGTATATCCCTAGGAGTGGTATAGCTGAGAAAAATAAAAGACATTTGTGTAATGACTCTCAGAGACAAAATAGAGGAGGACTGGAAGGTTCAGCTCATGACATGAGCTCACCACAGAGAGTAATGGGTGCAATCACAGAAATAATTACACTGAGAACCATCATAACAAAATGTGACTGAATGAGGGAAGTAAAAAGCCTGTCTAGAGTACAGGTCGATGTGGGGAGGGGAGGAGGGACACTTGGGACATTGGTGATAGGAATGTTACACTGGTGAAGGGTTTCTTTTTATATAAAATGCTAAACAATAATAAAAAAGGAAAAAAATAAAATTTTATTGTAAGTCAAATAGCAACTAGTTCAATGCAGAAAAAAAGAGCCTTCTCAAAAATTTTGTAATTTTAACAGAAACCAACTTGAAGGAAATTCATATGTTCAGCTCTAGAATAATTTAGTACTATAGTTAAAATAATAGGTCATAATCTATACAATAGATATCTACATTCATATAAATCAATATTTAGAGGAAATTGAGAATAACATAAAATTAGAAGTTGCTTTATTAAATGTAAATTAAGTTATGAAGATTGGAACTACAAAAAAAAGCAATGTAATAGCATGTACACAAATGCAGGTACTCAGAGAGAGCAAAAGATAAAGAACATTCTATGAACTATACCAAAAGACTACTAACATACTATACTGGGGCCAGAGAGAGAGAGCAAAAGGGATTACATGACAATAACCTTGATTCTAACACTCTCTTGTTGATTTGGACTATAAAAAAAAGAAAGAAAAAAAGAGTTTCTTTCTCTCCACATCCCCTACAGAACTGAGTATGCTTGTTCTTTGTGATGTGTGTCTGTCTCTGTGGTGTGAGTTGGTACTTCATTGTTGTTTTGATTTGCATCTCCCTGGTGATTAGTGATGTGGAGCATTTTTTCATGAGGCTTTTGGCCATTTGTATTTATTCTTTGACAAAGTGTCTGTTCATTTCTTCGCATTTTTGATGGGGTTAGATGTTTTTTTCATTTTAAGTTCTGTCAGCACATTGTATATTTACAATAATAGCCCCTTGTCTGATGGGTATTGGTTGAATAGTTTCTCCCATTCTGTGGGTGGCTTTTATATCCCAGGCACTATTTCATTTGAGGTGCAGAAGCTTCTCAACTTAATATTTTCCCATTTGTTTATCTCTGCTTCCACTTGTTTGGAGAGTGCTATTTCCTCCTTGAAGAAGCCTTTAGTCTCAATGTCATGGAGTGTTTTACCTATATTTTTTTCTATATACCTTCTGGTTTCTGGTCTGATATCAAGGTCTTTAATCAACATTTGGATTTGACCTTTGTGCATGATGTTAGCTGTGGGTCTGAGTTTGCTTTATTGCAAGTGGCTAAGCAGTTGTGCCAATACCACTTTTTGAAGAGGCTTTCCTTGCTCCATTTTGGATTTCTTTCTCCTTTATCAAAGATTAGTTGATTGTATGTCTGAGGAATATTTTCTGAATACTCAAGTCTATTCCATTGATCTGAAGTGTTCTGTCTTTATTCTAATTCCATGCTGTTTTTAATAATTATTACTTTGTAATACAATTTAAAATTGGTGAAAGTTATGCCTCCCATATTCCTTCCCAAAGATTGCTTTAGCTACTCATGGGTGTTTATTGTTCCAAATGAATTTCAGGAGTGTTTGATCCACTCTTTGGAAGAATGTCATTGATATCTTTAGAGGTATGGATTAAATCTGTGCAGTGCTTTGGGGAGTATTGTCATTTTAATTATATTAATCTTGCCAATCCAGGAGCAGGGTATGTGTCTCCATTTCCTTGTGTCCTCTCTTATTTTTTTTTTTTTTTGGGTCACACCTGGCAGTGCTCAGGGGTTACTCCTGGCTCCATGCTCAGAAATTGCTCCTGGCAGGCACGGGGGACCATATGGGGCACCAGGATTCGAACCGATGACCTTTTGCATGAAAGGCAAACGCCTTACCTCCATGCTATCTCCCGGGCCCCCTCTCTTATTTTTTGAAGCATCCTTTTATAGTTTACTTTGTATAGGTCCTTCACCTCTTTAGTTAAGTTGACTCCAAGTTATTTGATTTTGTGCGGTACTAATGTGAATGGGATTGTTTTTAATGTCCAATTCTTCTCTATTATCTTTGGTGTATAAAAAGGCCATTGATTTTTGCATGTTAATTTTGTAGCCTGCCTCTTTGCTATATGAATCTATTGTTTCTAGAAGCTTTTTGGCAGAGTCTTTAGTGTTTTTTAAATATAGTATCATGTCATCTGTTAACAGTGAGAGCTTGACTTTTTCCTTTCCTATCTGGATGCACTTTATATCTTTTTCTTTCCTCTTGGGCAAGTGCTTCCAACACTATGTTGAATGGGAGTAGTGAGAGAGGGGAGCCTTGTCTTGTACCAGATTTTAGAGGAAAGGCTTTTAGTTTATCTCCATTGAGGATAATATTTGCCATTGGCTTGTGGTAGATGACCTTGACATATTGAGAAAAGTTCATTTCATTCCCATCTTGATGAATTATTTTATCAAGAATGGGCATTGGACCTTATTGAAAGCTTTCTACGCATCTATTGATATGATCATATGATTTTTCTTTTTCTTTTTGTTGATATGTGTATTATGTTGATTGATTTACGGATGTTAAGCCATCTTCGCATTCCTGGGATGAAACCTACTTGGTCTTGGTGAATGACCTTCTGATGATGCATTGGATCCTATTTGCCAGAATTTTGTTGAGGATCTTTGCATCTGTGTTCATCAGGAATATTGGTCTATAATTTTCTTTTTTGCAAGTGTCTCTGTCTGGTTTTGCTATCAAAATGATGTTAGCTACATATAAACTATTTTGAAGTGTTCCTGTTCTTAATTTTATGAAAGAGCCGTGCAAGCATTGGTAGTAGTTCCTTTTGAAAGGTTTGAAAGAATTCTTTAGTGAACCCTGGACTTTTGTTTTTGAGAAGACTTTTGATTACCATTTTAATTTCCTCAATAGTTATTGGGCTGTTTTATGTGCTATATCACCCTATTTAAATGTAGAAGGTTATAGGAGTCCAAGAATTTATCCATTTCTTCCAGGTTCTCGTGTTTTGTGGCATAGAGTTTCTCAAAGTAGTCACTAATCTCTGCAATATCTGCTGTGATCTCCCCCTTATCATTTCTAATATAGTTTATCAAGTTTCTCTTCCTTTCTTTGTGAGTTTTGCTAGTTGTTTATCAATATTCTTTATTTTTTCAAAGAACCAACTTTTGCTTTTGTTGATCTTTTGAATTGTTTTTTGGCTTCCACTTCATTGACTTTTGCTCTAAGTTTTTTTAATTTACTTCTGCCTACCTATTTACTTTTGTAGATCATTTTCTAATTTTATAAGTTGTGCCATTAAGCTATTCATGTAGGCCCCATCTTCCTTCCTGATATGTGCTTGCAAAGCTACAAATTTTCCTCTCAGTATTGCTTTTGTTGGTCCCATAAATTCTGATAATTTGTGTCTTCATTGTCATTTGTTTGCAGGAATGTTTTGATTTCCTCTTTGGTTTCATCTCTTAGCCACTGGTTGTTCAGTAATAAGCTGTTTCATTTCCAGGTGTTAAAGTTTTTTTTTTTCTGTGTCTCTTTTTAGTTCACATCTAATTCAGTGCCTTGTGATCAGCAAAGGTAGTCTGCATGATTTCTATCCTTTTGATTTCATGGAGGTGTGTTTTATAGGCCAGCATGTGGTCTATCCTGGAGAATGCCCATGTGCATTAGAATAGAATGTGTATCCAGGTTTCTGGTGATGAAGTGCCCTATATATCTATATCTATACTACATCTATATCTATCTACTAGTCCACTTTCTTCCATTTGTCTTTTCAGAGATAGTATATTTTTGTTGGGTTTCAGTCTGGTTGACCTATTAAGGGGTGACAGAGCATTGCTGAGGTCTCCCACAATTATTGTATTGATATTGATTTCTTCTTTCAGATTTGTCAACAATTGTATTAAATTTTTTCTGGTCCCTCATTGGGTGCGTATATGTTTAGGAGTGTGATTTCTTCCTGTTGTACATATCCCTTGATTAGTATGAAATGTCCATCTATGTCCCTTACAACTTTCTGAGTCTAAAGTTTGTGTCATCTGATCTTAGTACGGCCACTCCAGCTTTTTTAAGGGTATTACTTGCTTCACAATTTTTCTCCAGCATTTTATTTTGAGACTATATTTGTTCTGACTATTCAGGTATGTTTCTTGTCAGCAGTAGAAGGTTGGATTCAGGTTTTTTTTTTTTGGCCACACCCGGTGACACTCAAGTATTACTCATGGCTGTGTACTCAGTAATTACTCCTGGCTTGGGGGACCATATGGGACACTGGGAGATTGAACCGTGGTCCATCCTAGGCAGCATGCACAAAGCAGATGCCTTATGGCTCGCGGCACTGTTCTGGCCCTGGGATTCAGTTTTTTGATTCATTTAGCCACCCTGTGTCTCTTAACTGGTGCAGTTAGTCCATTCATTGGCATTGAGAGATATAATTGTCATGGGATTTAGTGCCATCTTTGTGTAGAACTTTGGTGTTTCTGTTGGTCAGTCTTGTCTTAAAGTAGATCTTTCAGTTTTTCGTTTAAGGCTGGTTTTTAGTCTTCAAAGTTTCTGAGCTGTTGTTTATCCACGAAGCTATGTATAATTCCTTCAAACCTGAAATTGAGTCCTGCGGGATGCAGTATTCTAGGTGAAGCATTCATTTCATTGAGCTTTGACACTATGTCCCACCTCTGCCTTCTGGCCTTGAGGGTTTCTTGTGAAAGTTCTGCTGTAAATCTTAAGACTATTCCTTTGAATGTCATTTCCCTTTTTGATCTTGTTGCTTTCGGTATTCTATTTCTATCTGTGGGATTCGTCATTGTACCTCAGATGTGTCTTGGAGTGCTTTTCTTCTGGTCTCTTTTACTTGGGACTCTTCGGGCATGCAGGATTTGGTTACATGCAGTCTTTTTCTTTAGGAGTTTCTCTGCAATAATATCCTTGACTGCTGATTCTTCCTGGGGATTTTCTTCCTGGGTCTCTGGTACTCCAATGATTCTTAAATTGTTTCTTTTGAGCTTTTTAAAGACTTCTATTTTCATCTCTTCACATTGCTTGAGTTATTTTTCCATTGTCTGATCATTTGCTTTAAGGCTTTTTTTCCCCAATCTTTTCTACTGTATAGAGTTGTTTTGCATCTCATCTTCCATCTCACTGATTTATCATAACTCAGCTGCTGTTACACTGTTGGAAAGGCTTTCCATTGAGGTTTTCATTTTGTCTGCTGAGTTTTTTAGACCTATTATTTTAGTTTGGAGTTTTCTGATTTCTATCTTCATATCCTCTTGATTTTTATTTATGTTCCGTTCATTTCGATCTATGCTTTCTTTGAGTTTTATGAGCATCCTCCTTATTTCTTCTCTAAACTCCATATCTGAGAGACAAATTAGATGGTTGATAATTTTAGGGTCATCAGAGTTGCCATCTTCATTCTCTATGCTTGGTATTGTCCTGTGTTGTATCTCCATTGTCACGCTTGTAGTGTGGATTTTTCCCTGTGCTGTGGTAGTATTCATTGGTTAGAAGTTCAATGCAGCTGCAAAGCGAAGCAGAGCACCCAGGCTCTTCTGTCGCCACCCTCTGTGGGTGGGACTGCTCACCTCTGTAAAGTCAAGCCCTCAGGAGCAATGGCAGAAAGGATCAAAATCCCAGATCGCAGGACAGCAAAGAGAAGACCCAAGATGTCTGCCATATTTCAGAACAAACAGCAGAAACTAGCTTTACTGTCTGTGGACGGGACTGCTCACCTCTGAAGAAGACAAGCTTTCAGGGACAAATTGCAGAAAGTATCAAAATCCCAGGCTGCAGGACAGAAGAGAGAAGACCCAAGACGTCTTCAGAGGTCACTCTTGACAGGGCTCTGGGGACCATTCTCGTGTCAGGGGTCGAACCAGTGTCAGCTGTGCAAAAGTGTCATGACTTCTATACTCTCCTTTCATGACCTAAAATATTTTTTAATAAAATATTGCAGTATTGAGTTTACAGAGTATAAAGGTATATTTTGACTTATTGAAAAGTAAACATAGCTATAAAATCATTTCCCAGGGCAAGAAGTAAAGTAATACTACCCTGGACCCCGCTTCTGACTTTTCTGTCTCTGTGATCTAATTTAAGTCCAGCAGCAGTAAGCTGAATTTTTTAAAAACTGTCTCAATAGGCTGGAGAGATAGTGTAGCAGCTGGTCTAGGTTCAATCCCTGTCACCATAGGGAGTGATCCCTGAGCACAGAGCCAGGAATAAGCACTGAGTAACCTCTGGATATGACTCAAAACTCAAACTAATAAAGAACAAAAAGCTGTCTATGTAATCTGGAGCTTCAAGAACAACATGTAATTAACTAGTTAAAAAAGCTGCATTTCAAAAATTAATTATAGCTCAGATGTATTTTTTGAGATTTTATAATTCCGAAACAGTATGAACAGTACGCCACTAGGGGGCAGCCTGTACTGCTTTCAGTTCTTGTGGAGTAGTATCTTTGTTAGTAACAGGGTGTGTTGTTATTTTTCATGGAAGAAAACAACTGTTACTTCAAGGAAAAATATTTCCCTGTTCTTAGGAAGAAAATAAAATTATTTTGATCTTTTCTATTTAAGTTGCAGGAACTGATTCATAGTAGAATCACTCTTAAAATTTGGGAAGCCTAGTTTAGCTTTGCTTCAATTTTTGTAGCCTAATAGAACATTCGGACAAAATGGAATTGGAAGGGGTTTTGTATCTAAATAAGCTTCGAGTAATTTATCCATACTTTCCTTTAATCCTCCTTTTCTTTTCTGCAGCTTTCCCCCTAACTTCATACATGAATTGAGTTAAATTGGGAAAAAGAAAACCATACCTCAGAATCTAAAAGGGCAGTTTCTTCCATCCACTAATTTTGTTTGGGTATTGCTTAATGCCGGTTCCTTTTGCAAGTGACCTGTGAAAAATATCAGGAAAGGTGAAAGAGAAGGGCTGGTCTCCTTTCTTATTCCTTTCTTCATGCCATTTGGATTTTGTGTAAATCTTTTCTAATTAGATTGGTGAAGTTTCCCGTTTCTCCCTAAAAAATTAACCCATGTCTAGATAGTTTTGAACTCCTTTTTTTTTAATTGTAGATTTTGTCCTTCTACCTAGACTACCTTACAACACTACCATAATAATATGGTTTCTTTTCTTTGTCTTTAGAACTATTTTTTTTGCAATTATTTAATGTTCTTTTTATTTTCCCTATTAGATAGAGACATCGGGGTCTATCAATATTATGACAAGAAAGAAACAACAGGTATAGTATGCTTTTTACACAAATACATTTTGCAAACAAAATATTTAAAACTATAAAATATTGGCTTTTAAATGAGCTGTTTTTTATGTTCCTGAGATAAATTCTAGACTTTAAGAAGTCACTTTTACTCTTTAGAAAAATGTTAAGAATGGTACCTGTTCTTTATAAAATAAAGCAGTGTTGAGAAAATGTTATAGAAAACATGAAAATTTCATTTTACTGCTGATCAGACTGATAACCGGACAGTTGATTCACGCTTATTTATCAGTGTCCCAGTAGAGGGCATTGTTAATGCGTGGGTCCCACTGACGATGGCCTCCTGGATCCTTACCTGATATCTGAAATAGGCATTTCTGAGTGAATGATCAATTTTCTTTATCTGATTAATCCTTCTAATCCCAGAAGTTTCATGATGGGCCAAAAGGTCTTTCTAGCTAGAGTTACTTCCTGTTTGGGTCTCTGTTGAAGTGGGACTTGTGTGGACATCCTGTGTGCTTAGCTTGGTGCTTAATACGCTGACTTCATGGTTCTGATGACAGACTGAAGCTGCCTCATTTCTGGGCTCGGTTGCAGTTCCCTTTTCAATCTGATGAGATTGCAAGCCCAGGATATTGGCCCACCTGTTGTGCTATGTAAGCCTTTTCACTGCAAATTTAGGAAGTGCTTCTATAAAATTAAAACATCCGAATTATGACATTTTAAATTGTCTTTTAAAAATTAGCATGATTTATTAGTCTCAGTATTGTGTGCAATGTGATTTATATGTGCATGTAAAAATACAACTTATAATAAAAATAAGATTTTTTTCTTTCCATTTCACCTTCATAATGTCAGCAACAGAGCACGATAACTTAGAAGAAAAGCAGAAGCTGGCAGAATGTAAGCTTACTTTTATATTTTTTTAAGTTCTGATATAATTGAATTTTAACAACTTTAAAGTTTTCACGTTAAATAAAGAGAAAAATATGATTTTTTCCAAATTTCTTTATTTATGAAATTATATTGTTTGGATTATAAACATGAGCAAATTATATTTGTTAGGTATTCCTTATTGAAATCTTTATTCAGTTCTGGTAAGACATGCTAATGTAAGTATAAACTTTATTAACCACATTTCAATAATTTGATGTATTTAAAATAAATATACCATGTTCTAATAATACTTTATTCTGATACTATTTCATTATTCATACTTTTTCAGATTCTTATTTATTTTACCCATTTAAAAATATGACTTATAAAGATCAGGATGGGCATTTTCTAAAATCGTCTTAGTTCTCATATACGTAAATATTTATGAAATTTGCCTATAATCTGATATGGTTTTAATGACTTAATATTAAGACTTATTTGTAATTTAGGTGCAGCTGGAAATCTTCTTTGTATTCATGTTTTAGGTGATGAAGTTTACTTAATTAAAAAATATTTAGTGGTGGGAACATAGATTTTAAATTTTGTACGCATGCTATACATAGCACAAAATGTTTATCGATCAAAGTTAATTTGATGAAATAATTTTGAAATGTAAATTACAAATTTTAAAGTAACCTCTGAATTTTAGTTTAAGCATTTTTATATTCATATGCCTATACATGTGCAGATACACATGTATGTGACTCATTTTGAAAAGGTAAGTTTATTTTCATTATAAAATAGATGTAATGAATTTAAAATATTCTATAAGCAGACTTTTAATATTGTCTTAACCATTGACAACATTAAATAATCTTATATCTAAGTATATTTAAAAGAGACTCTAATGTCAAAATGCTATAAATTTTCAAGAGTATTTAAGTTAAAAAGAACTAATTAATTTAAAGTTGGATTTTCCCTAAATTTTACTTCTTTTTAACATGTTCTTTGATGCTTAATTTAAATTTTATTCTCTATTGAATTTTTCCTTACTATATTTGTTTACTCATTAGAATTTTTAGGCCAGGGGGTTCTTGCAGAATTTGGTAATTTTTCAATATTAAACATTTAATTGTCTATACAAAAAATACTTCATTGGCAAAGCATTGGTCATTTACCGTTAACTACTAGATTCACAGACCTAGGAAATTTTCCCAGAGATTCCCTAAGCCTTGTTGGTTGTCATCATAAAATTATGATCTGGGAGATTGTTTTGTGGTAAAAATCCTGTTCTTATGACAAAGCCTTTCAAAAGGCTGTCATTTGATGATTGAAATGAAGCCCACTTCCTCTCAGTTAAGGAGGTGTTTTATTTTAATCTTCCCAAGGCACACTGCTAAGCAGAGTTTACTTTTTAAGTCATGTTTAACTAACTGTAGAACATGTTTTATTTGCCAGCACGAGATTATCCATGGATACTCAAAAACAGACGCCCAGAAAAACTTAGAGACTCACTCAAGGAATTGGAGGTATCTTTCCAAAAGTTTCCAAAATGGCAACAAACAAATCTGTTTTAAAACATCTTTCAACAGCTTTAATTTTCATAAAGGATCAACTCTCATGGTGATGATAGCTTTGCTTTTGTCCAGTGGGGAGTTTCAAAACAGTTGCATCTTTGTTTGCCATGCTGACTTTTTTTTCCTTGCAAATCAGAAGCACTTTAACTGACAACAGCAATGTGTATAGCCAACTGCACTCTCTCCTTTTCTCTTTCCTCCAGGAGCTGATGCAAAACAGTCAGTGTGTGCTGAGCAAATGGAAGAACAAATATGTCTGTCAGGTAAAATGGCTTGACATGCTTATGCAATGTTTAACCAGTGGAGCTGAAAACTATGCAGTGATTGGTATTCTGTGTTATTATAGGTAATGGACAAAACTTTTTAGGAGTAGATATTTCATAGTTTGAGTTCTAGTCATTCTAGCAATAACATTTGAAAGATTGACATAGGCCACCAGACTACCACATTAATTAGTATTGTTGTACTGACATACTATAAATACTAATAAAAATCTTTTTAGAATGTATTTTTATTTGGATTTGCCTGAGCATTCATTGTATTTGATGTTTCCTGGCATCAATTATTACTGGCATCATTTATCATACTTTTGAATAAAGAGAAATTCATAGGACAAAAGGTTTTTTGAGTATTGTTTTAGAAAGCATTTGTGACTAAATACCATGCTTATTAAAATGAACACACAGACTGCAACTGGAACCAATGTAACAAGACATTTTATTTTTTAAACCTTCTAGCATGCTTTTTTATTTTTTAACGCACTATTCATCTGTGGCTGTTTAAAATAAAAGTTATCTAATTAAAATTTCATTAAAATTTGAAATTACCTCAGTCAGTTGCACTATTTACATTTTAAGTGCTTGATGGACACATGTTATCATATGTACAATGCATATACAGATATTTCCATCACAGAAAATTCTTTTGAATAGCACTTAGTACATTGGGTCAGCTAAATAAATGGTTTCAGAATATAATGAGAATATGATAATGAGTGTCCACTGAACACAAATGATGGATGAATACCTTAGCTTTGTTGAAAGAAATCAAAAGTTAAGTTTTCATGAAGAATTTACTTGCTTATTTAGTCTAATCCTATTTATATATGTAATGTGGTTATCGCAGTACTATTAAGAATTATAACTCCTTTATAAAATTTAATATCCTTTACAAAATTAAATTCTTTCCTGTTTGCATTGTTAGTTATTTTTAGATTTTAATGTTGTTTGAAATTGAGGCCAGTAGTTCTATCCATAAATCAACTACATAAAATTAATTGTAATTATAATCATATTTTGATTAATTGACTATAAGCTATCATGTTGGTGAACTCTTATTAACTTCCTCATCTTTTGGTATAAGCTAGTCAACTTTTACTTGTAAAGAGACAACTATCACTTCAATTGGCAAAACTATGACTTTCTAAAACTATAAGTATCATAAGATGTTCATAAATATACAAATATTGACAATATTTTAAGAGTCATAATGCTTTCTGCTTTCACAAGGATGGGATTATTTGAATGTTACCATTTTATTTAATAAAGGTTTAAATCAGACTTTGCAACTTGAATACCAAATGTGCTCCAGAAAATTTTAAACTTAGTGCAAGTCAAATTATACTTCTCAATGCCATTACTCACCTTAAAAGCAGACTCAAAATTTTTTGACCGGAGGGCAAGCCTACCACCTATAGAAAGAGGTGTGTCTCATGATCTCCACCCTTACTGTTGCACAGGGTGAGTTAGAACACGCCATGAACCTTAAAATATGCAGTGGATCATCCCAATAGGCAATGCTTTATAAATAGACTTTATTACATTTTAAGTAAGTTTGTGTGTTTGTGAATGGGTGATGGGAATATGAGGAGGGATGTCTCACATTAAGATGAACACAACTCAGGAATGTCACTTTCATGATAGCTTATATGGAATTTTTTCTCATTTATAGTAACCTGCTAATGGTTTCTTCAACTTATGTATCAGCAAATTTGCTTTTAAATTTCCAGAGAAATGAACTTATCTATTTTTAAAAGTCTGCCACATATTGTACTTTATCTCTTTGATTTTAAGATATTCATAACTACTTTTTATATGATTAGACATTCTTGATGTGATGTATTTGAACAACTTAGTGACACCTCAAACCTGGTTATCAGGCTTAGACTAGTCTTGACAAGTCAGTGACCTTGAGAGAAACCTTAACATGTCTGTCCACTTCTTCAATTTCTAGAGAGTACTCTTAGCTCAATGATGTAAAAATATGTGTTACTCTTAAAGATTTATAACATTATAGAAAATTAAAATTAGGTACTCAGAACTAGATTTTTAGAAGAATCCCCTTATGTCTTTGAAAGTTGCGTGTTAAACTACCCATAGGCTCCCCTTCTCTTTCCATGCACCTATTTGATATGATAGCTCTCAAATTAAAATGTGTTTTATTTATCATTGTGAATTTTTTTAGCTTTACAATGATAGAACATGCTGAAATATAGTGTTTAATAACTCTTAGAAAAGTAGTAATTACCTACTGATTTTCTGTTAGCATGAATTAAGATTAATTATTGAGCTGAGGGTTAGCTCAACAGGCTGAACACATTATTTTCATATGAGAGGCCTAGGTGTCATCCCAGGTACTGTGAGCCCTTATAGATAACCCTAAGCATAGAGCCATGACTAACTCTCCTTCTGCCTCTAGTTAATATTGTAGAATATGGGCCCCGGGAGATAGCATGGAGGTAAGGCGTTTGCCTTTCATGCAAAAGGTCATCGGTTCGAATCCCGGTGCCCCATATGGTCCCCTGTGCCTGCCAGGAGCAATTTCTGAGCATGGAGCCAGGAGTAACCCCTGAATAATATAAAATAAAATAAAATAAAATACAATAAAATATATATATATATACATATATATATGTATATATATATATGTATATATATATATATTTTATTGTATTTTATTTTATTATATATTTTATATATACAATATATATATATATATATTGTAGAATATGGCTACAAAGCAAAGGTTTAGTTCTCCAGAATTTTTTGGTCCAGTTCCCATGGTGCTCAGGCATTACACCTGACTCTGTACACAGGGACCATTCCTGGTGGTACCCAGAAGATCATATAGGATACTGGGGATTGAACCAGGTCGGCCACATTCAAGGTGAATGTCCTATCCACCGAGTTTTCCTTTTAATTACGTTATTATTTATTTGTGTTATTATATATCAGGATGGACTGGTGATCTTTCTATTTCTTCTCTAACATTCTTACTAGAACCTTTTCTCAATTTGGACTAGCTGCTCTCAATGCTTAAGGCATATTTTTCATTTTAAGACTTCTCTTCACATCTTTCATGTATCAGTTTCTGTTTTTCTGGATCCTAAGAATTCTTTTTCTTAGATTACTCTGCTGATACATCTTCCAGCAACTTTATGAGAAAGATCATAGTAGGTAAAAATTTTTTTGAGAGCTAACAAGTTTGAATATGTCTTTGCTTGTATGAAAATTTATAATTCTAGTTGTAGAATATTAAGCTAGGAATCATTTCCCATCTGAATTTTAAAGGGATCGTTCTGCAGTCTTCTACTTTCTTGCTGTTGAAAAGTCTGATGTAAGTTTAATTATTATTTTTTGGGGGTCACACCCAGCAGTGCTCAGGGGTTACTCCTGGCTCCATGCTCAGAAATTGCTCCTGGCAGGCACGGGGGACCATATGGGGCACCGGGATTCGAACCGATGACCTTTTGCATGAAAGGCAAACACCTTACCTCCACGCTATCTCCCAGTCCTCGTAAGTCTAATTATTATTTTATGTATAATATGTATATTTTATTTCTTTGTATCTTTCTTTTCTTTACTGTGAAGACTTTTGGAGTTTTATCTGTTTTCTAAAGTTCATAAAATATTTTTTTACTTTGTTCTCTTTCCAGTTCTTGCACTGGAAACAAATATTCTTTAGTTCTGTTTTTTTTTTGTTTCTATTTTGGTTATTATTTCTTGCCTCCTTTTTCCTATTTTTAGTTAGATATTGAACTTTCTGACTGCTACTTTAATTTTTTTTTAATTTTCTACCAGCTGCTATTTAATGTTATGTCCTTTTTTTTTTCCCATCTTGTTCTGCATTATAAGAATACTGATCTGAATCTTGGGATAGATAAAGGAAAGAGAGGCTATTCTTAAAGAGCTTAAGCTGGAGTGTAATCTTAAGAAAATGCCAGCCTGGCCAATGGGGAATACCTAGGTTGAAGTTGCTCATTAGAATCCCCTATGGACTAGTGACTGTAATGCTCTGTCAATGGTTAGTATCCTGGGATTGGTGCAGCCTTTATCAATTATATTTCCAACATTAGTTGCTTCTGAAAAAACTCTGAGTGATGTATCTCCATGATAAAACATACAAATATTTATATTAAAAATAAGAATGTGTCTCTATGTTTGCAGACATGGCTTTGAATCAGTAATTTAATGTAAAATTAGCAAGATTGATTTTATATTCCAATAATTACCTTTACTTAGGCAAAATATTCACTTCTTTCAAGAAAAATATTTTCTTGATAGCTCAGTTAAAAGTTTAGTGATCTGCGAAAAAAATCACAGATACACTAACTGTTTAACTTAAGGATGTCATAAGACATGATTGGAACATGTTTTATGACATAGAAAGTTTTGATTCTATTTATAATAACATCTTTATATCATCAGTGAAAATTTTGTTCCTGTTTGTTTCATTAATAGCTTTCACTATTCTTTATTTTTTCATTAAAAAATTCTTTATAGGCTAAGAGATAAATATAGCAAGTAAAGTGCTTGCCTTGCCCTCTTCAAACTCGAATTTTATCCTTGGCACCCCATACGTTCCCATGATCAGTACTAGGAGTGATTCCTGAGTGCAGAGTCAGTCCTGAGCCCTGAGTACCTCCAAGTGTGGCCCCCAAACAAAATAATAATAATAATAGTAATAATAATAATAATAATACATTTTTAAAGAATCTCATAATTTCCTGTAGCCTTGGCCAAGGCTACCAAAGGGTAGCCTTGGCTATTATGTGTAATGTATGGTAAGCATTTAGATATTTTGACACAAAAGGAGCTACTTTTATTTTTATTTTTAGCTTTTTGGGACCACATCTGGTGGTGCTCAGGGATCACTCCTGAATTTACACTCAAAGGTCACTCTTGACAGATCTCAAGATTGTGTTTTTTAAATTTTTATTTATTGATTTTTATTGATTGATTGATTTGTTTTGGGGCCACACCCAGTGATGCTCAAGGATTGGGATTACTCCTGGCTCTGCACTCAGAGATCGCCCCTGGCACTTCCACTGGGGGACCATATGGGATGCTGGAAATCAAACCGGGCCCCTTCTGGGTCACCCACATGCAAGGCAGATATCCTACTGCTGTGCTGTCTCTCTGACCCCTAGTTTTATAGAAACTGCATTGAATTTGTATAGAGTTTTTGGAAGGGTGGCTATATTGACACTTTTTCATCTGTGAACATGGTCTGTGTTTTCCTTTCCTTGTGTCTTCTTTTTCTTTTAAATAATGATTTAAATTTTGTATGTCTTTCACTTCTTTTGATAAGCTGATTCTCAGATAGTTTTTAAGGTGCACTTGCGAATGGAATTTTTTGATTATTATTATTTACTTGCAATTTCAGATTTTTATTATAACTCTGTGATTTACCAAGTTCTTCATAATGCAGTTGTTTCAAACACCAATCCCACTACCATGTGACTTTCTTATACTTGTGTCCCAGTTTCCCACCCACCTAATCCTCCCCCTTATGAGCACAAACAAATTTTCTTCATATTGCCTCTTATAATAGAAAGGTAAATAGAATCATCAAAATTTAGATCAACAAGAATCAATTTGAAATCATTGTTATATCTCTTCGTGGTTTTACTAAAGTCTAAGGATTTCCTAGGTTGTGGTTGATGCAGGTTGAACCTTCTGTGTTACTGTGTAGGCTAACTAAATTTGGTGGTTTTCTATTTAACTTTCCCATCAGATATGCTATGTTCCTACTTGGCTGATGCTACTATGAAATTCTGAGGTGTTGCACAGCCACTTGCAGTCACATGGACCAGGATATTTAGATCTGGAACAGATTTGGTATGTGGATAGTTAATATAGTTAAGTTGTGGAGTTGGATTGTGTTTGAGGGTGTTGGGTGTGGTGGTGGGTTGCTGTGCCTTCAGACAGAAAGGTGAATCTATTCCCACCTTTTCTCAGGAAGTCCCAGGGTTTCAGCCTAGATCAGAAAATTTGGGATGAGCTGGTAGCCATTATTATCTTTTGGAGCTGAGTAGAGAGCTAAACTGTTTTTCTGAGAAGATAGTGGGTGTGGGTGGGGGCTGTGTGGTTTTCCTGTGGGCGGTACTTGACCCCCATTCCCAGAGTACCTCAGAGTTTTCAGCCCAAAGTGTGGTTCCATCTTATAAGGCCTAGCTGCTTATATTATGTGAGTTCTGGAGCTAAGCCTTTTCTGTTGGAGGATGTCGAATGTGGCTGTGGACTGCTCTGGCATCGGGAAGTAAGGATGATCAGTCCCCACCCACTTTGAGAGGCCCATAGTTTTCAACCTGGACCACACTACCTGGGAAGAGTCAGTGTCCATCATTTCTTTTGTGAATGGGATTAAAATTTTTTCTTTCTGGGGCCGGAGAGACAGCATGAAGGTAAGGCGTTTTCCTTGCATGTGAAGGTTGGTGATTCGAATTCTGGCATCCCATGTGGTCCCCCGAGCCTGCCAGGAGCGATTTCTGAGCATAGAGCCAGGAGTAATCACTGAGCACTGCCGGATGTGACTCAAACCAAACCAAATCAAACCAAACAAAACGTTTTTTATTTCTTTTTCACTTTGTAATGGTGATTGTGTGTGTGTGTGGAGGGCATACTCAGTGATACTCAGAGGTTTTTTTTTTGGGGGGGAGGCTTTGCACTCAGGAATTTCTCCTGAAGGTGCTCAAAGGACCATAAGGGATGCTGAGGATTGAACTCATCTTGGCTGTGTGCAAGGCAAAGCACTCTACCTATTGTACTATCATTGTAGCACTATTCACAGTAGCCAGAATCTGGAAACAACCCAAGTGCTCAAGAACAGATGAATGAATAAAGAAAGTCTGGCATTTATACACAATGGAATACTACATAGGTGTTAGGAAAATGAACTCATGAAAATTTCTTATACATGGATGGATATGAAAAGAATTATGCAGAGCAAAATGAGTCAGAGGGAGAGAGTAATAGATATATAATCACCCTCATTAATGGAATATTACAAAAAAGACAATATGGTATTATTATCCTGAGACAATAGAGATGAGAGCCAGGAGGACCAGTCCATAAGAGGATGCTTACCACAAATAGCTGGGAGTGCATTTAGAACAGAGAAGAGACCACTATGACAGTAATAGTTCAAAATGTTCACTCTGGAAAGAACAGGGGCCTGAAAGAAGATAAAGTGATATGCATATTACCCCTTCAATAACAGTATTACAAGCCACAATGTCTAAGAGAGAAGTTTGCCACAGAGGCAGATAGGGTAAAGAACAAAGGGGTTGATGGAGGAGGGACACCGAGGACATTGCTGGTAGGAAATGTGCACAGTGAAGGATGTTGTACATTGTATGACTGAAACTCAGTTGTGAACAACTTTGTAACTTTTGATCTCACAGTGACCCAATTAAAGAATTTATTTTAAAAACGTGTTTTGTTTGTTTCAGTGATGCTTAGGATTTAATTTATGTTGTTATTTTTTGTTTTGGGGCCACACTCAGCGGTTCTCAGGAGTTATTCCTGACTCTGCATTCAGAAATCACTCTGACAGGCTCAGGAGACCATATGGGATGCTAGTGATCAAAGACATATGCCCTTCCATTGTGCTATTGCTCTGGCCCCCTTAGGGCTTACTTTGACTCTGCACTCAGGGATCACTTCTAGTGGTGCTTAGGGGACAGTATGGGATGATGGGGCTTGAAGCCATGACAACCGCATACAAGACAAGTGTCCTACCAACTCCTACCAACTATTCTATTGCTTTGGCCCCTATCATGAATTCTTGTGTATTGATTTTGTAGCCTTTTCTTTACTGTATACATTTATTGTTTTAGGAGGTGTTGACTTTCTAGTAGAATATTTAGCATTTCCTAAGCATATGCATCTATTTAACATCAACATATAATGAAAGCTTGACTTCTTTTCAATCTTGATGCTCTAAGTTTCTATTATTCTTGGGTAGTGGCACATGCAGCACTCAGGCTTACTCCTGGCTCTATGTCTATAGATCTCTCCTAGTGGTGCTCAGGACACCATTTTGGGTACAAGGCATGACACCTAGGGTTGGCTTCCTGCAAGACAAACACCCTACTTACTTACCAGCGTGAACAATCACACTGGCCTCTTAATATCTCTTTCAAGCCTAATTGCTATGGCAAAGTCTTCCAATACTATATTGAGTAATACTGATGCTAGTGGGCATCGTTGTATTGTTCTTGATCTTAGAGGGATGGTCTTTTTCACCATTTTTTTCACCATTGAATATGAAATTAGTTGTGTGTTTGAGGTAAATTACTTTGACTATAATTTGAGAAAATATTCTATCTATTCCCATATTTTTAGAGGTTGTGAGTGGGAATTGAGTCTTATCAAATGCTTTCTCAGCATCTCCTGACATGGTCACATGATTTTATTTTTCCTTGTATTGTCAAGATGCCTTATCTTGATTGACTTACATCAGTTGACTTGCATTAAGCTGTCATTGCATCTTTGAAATAAATACTATTTGATCATAATGTATGGCCAATTTAATTTACTATTTACCTATTTAAGTTCATCATGTTAGTTATGCTTTGTGTAAAAATATAATCATAAAAATATAACATGGTATGCTTTATGTAAAAATACTATTAGTCAGTAGTGTGGTTATGGAGTCTCATAAATAAAACACATTAATTTGATTTGCTAATATTTTGTTTATCTTTGCACCTATGTTCATCAGTTAAATAATTCTATATTTTATTTTTAGAATCTCTGCTTTTGGTATAAAGGTAATATTTTATTCATAGAAACTGGGAGGATTCCTGTTTCTTTAACTTTCTAGAATAACCGAGAAAGATTGGAAGTAATTCTATGAAAATCTTATTTATTTATTTATTTATTTTTGGTTTTTGGGCCACACACAGTGACACTCAGGGATTATTCCTGACAATGCACTCAGAAATCACCGCTGGCTTGGGGACCATATGGGACACTGGGTGGATTGAACCGCAGTCTGTCCTAGGTTAGTGCGTGCAGGGCATACACCCTATCGCCTGTTCCACTGCTCTGGCCCCTCTTTGAAGATTTTAAAGAACTCAATAGTAAACCCATCTAGGCTGAGCTTTTGTTTTTGGGGGATTTTTTAATTACCATTTTAATTTCTTTCTTAATAATCAGACTGTCCATTTATTCTTTTATGCTCTTGGTTTGTCATAGAAAGTTACAAAGGACCAAAATGTATCCATTTGTTTTAGGTTCTCCAGTTTCATGGCATTAAGTGTTTTTAGGATTTTTTTTTTGTCTTTCTTATTTGGTTTATTAGGGTTTTCTTTCTCCTTTTCTCTTTGTAAGTCTAGCTTAGGAGTCTTCAGTTATTTTAAACAGGGGGCCAGGTCACTGTCTCTCAGACCACTGATGGGCCAGACTATAGTTAAAAAAAAAAGCTATGAAAAAATTCCTTAGCAGGGCCAGATAGCATGGAGGTAAGGCGTTTGCCTTTCATGCAGAAGGATGAATAATCCTGGTATCCCATATGGTCCTCTGTGCCTGCCAGGGGGCGATTTCTGAGCATGGAGCCAGGTGTAACCCCTGAGCTGGCGGGTATGACCCAAAAACCAAAAAAATAAATTTCCTTTGCACATTTATACATCTTATTTTGAAGTAAAAAAATGGAACAAATAAAATATTTAAAATGAAGAACAAGTAAAGCTAAATCAATAAACTTACCAGTGTTTCAATAGGAACTATGGGCCTGCTTTTGGCTAATGAGATGGTCAGTATCTGGTTCCACATTTGTCACTGCTAGTCCTAACAAGTGATGCAAGTTTGCAACATTTTGTCTAGATATGTTTGGAGATTTCACATGTTTCATTCTGGAAAACGTCTGTTCACAGACATAAGTGCTGCCAAAGATGGTTGCCATTTAAGTGCGTGGTTCCTGAGATTAGGATATGTCTCTGAGGGGAGAAATACATAGAAAGAAAGATTGTGTCTTTCAGAGAGTTACAGTTCTGTAGTTCAGCTAGTTCTATTTGGTAAATTGTATCTACATTTTCAATGTCAAAAGAAAATAGTTTATGGAAATGCTGTATCTCCTGTTCATGGAGATGAAAATCTTTAATTCTAAATTGGAACTTCCTTTTGCAACTTTTTCAGTGAATCCACACGTTTTGTTTGGGAATGCAGTCAATGGTTTTTCCACTAACAGATTTTGAGTTGTAGGGAGATGGCAGAAATTTTCCTCCTTCACTTGTTTGATGAGGAGGCCTAATTTTACTTCAAACACTTTTACATGTGATTGCTTATCACAGATGAGCTTTCCCTTTCCCTGAAGTTGCACAGTAAAACTGTTGAGTAGCTCTGTTACATCTGTCAGAAAGGCAAGGTGCCATTTCCATTCTGCATCATTGAGCTCTGGTACGTCTTCATTTTTTTGAGAGCAGAAAAGCTTTAATATGCGGAATTAAGTCATAGAAATGTTTCAAAACTCTCGTTCAATTCAGCCAACAGACTTCTGTGTGGTACAGAACATCTTCATAGGCAACATTTAGCTCAGACAAAAATTCCTGAAATTGTCTGTGGTTTAGTGCATTAACTCTATGAAGTTAACACAAGATGCCACAATTTTCATAAGAATGTCACTTAAGTGTTTTACTACACAGTTTTGTTGATGGATGAGGCAGTGTATCACTATTGGATGGAACTGTTATGTTTTTACATCCCTTGGTTAAGATAAGCAGTTACTCCTTTCTTTGCACTCATTATGCTCGGAGCACCATCAGTTGTCACACTGGCTAGTTTAGTTCAGTCTAACTCAAAACCGTTCACAGTTTGGCAAATCCAAAACTCTAAAACCTAAACCACAGATATACTCTTCTGTAGTTGGTTTTTTTTGGTTTTTTTTTTTTTTTTTTTTTTTTGGTTTTTGGGTCACACCCGGCAGTGCTCAGGGGTTACTCCTGGCTCCATGCTCAGAAATTGCTCCTGGCAGGCACGGGGGACCATATGGGGGCACCGGGATTAGAACCGATGACCTTTTGCATGATAGGTAAACGCCTTACCTCCATGCTGTCTCCCGGGCCCCTGTAGTTGTTCTTTTGATGCTGTACAGTGGAGCAAGCTCTTTTGTGATTTCAAATTATCTATTCGTCCCACAAATAGAAATTAGAAGTTGTGCAGAATCACTAACATCATTGCTTTATTGAGTGCAAAGGAAAAATAGGAAAATTTTGTTGCTGTTGTAGGGTTTTGAAAATGCTGATGCAAATTGTCTTTCATTTCTTCAATCTTGCGTGCAGTTGTAGATCCTGAAAGATTCACTCTATGCTAAGCAGGATAGGCAGTGGCAGAAAAAGCTTCCATTCAGCTAAATAAATGTTGTTGGCAGGCAGCATGTGGCCTGTGGACCATAGTTGGAGGACTTCTGGTCTAGTTAAAGGTTTGTTAATTTTTTTAATTTTTCATAAAAACAAGGTTTTTTTTGTTTATCATTTGGAATTTTGCTGCTGTTGTTGATTTTTCCTTTAAGTTTTATATTTTCTTCCCTTAACTTACTTTGGATCCCCTTTGTTGATCTTTTACTAGTAGTTTTAGCTGTGCAGCTAGTAATTGCATGCATGTTTTATTTATTATTTTATCTATGATAAAATTATTTTATCTATTATAAAAATTAAATCAGCTGTAGTGGTAGCACAGCAAGTAGGATGTTTGCCTTGCAGGGGGCCAACCTGAGTTTGATTCCCTGGCATCTCATATGGTCCCTTGAGCCTTCCAGGAGTAATTTCTGAGGAATTCAGGAATAAACCCTGAACATAACCAGGTATGTGTGATCTCAAACCCCCCCCCAAATTAAATTAAATTTTAAAAAATTATCATCATACTACTCTTAATAGAAAAAGCTAATCTGAATTGCTCCAAATCTACATACATTTTAAAATGTCATTCTCTTACTATAACTTCAGTCATAGTACCTTCATCAGACCTGACTTCTGCTTATTGTTTTTTATTTCAGGGTTTCAGGGAAATTGCTCACAGATCTCTCTCAAAAGCCTATTTCCTCTCTTATTGAAGTAATGCATTCTAATTCTTTTGCTCTGAGATCACCAGTTACCACCACTATTTAGGAAAATCTTATTGGCCAGCATCTATCTCTATTATGTACTTCTTATATTTCTTGGTATTCACTACACTTCTAATTTTATATTTACATCTGATCATCTAATTACTGTGTACTTAATCAAAATGCTATATAACTCATCATAGCTTCCTTGAAAGTGCCTGGAGGGCAGGATCTATGCCTGACTTATTTTCTTTATAAACTATTTGGTAGAACTTTTAAAATTCACTGTTCAATATTTTGTGATATATTTTTATTTGAAGGTTTTTTTGTATTTCAATTAACAAAAGGAGTAATACCAGGTTAACAATATTCATCCTAAGTAATCTGTGCTATGCTTAAATTTATTGTATTTTTGTTGGTAAAATTTAAAAGGTATATTCTTGCATAATAATGGAGAATGAAGCAGGAAGAAAGAGGAAACAGTTAATTTTATTTTCGATTATTGGGCTACCCTGCAGCAATTAATGTTAAGGGCTCTGCACTCAGGAATTATCTATGGCGATGCTTGGGGGACTGTATGGGGTGCTGAAGCTCCGGGTTGGCCACGTGCAAGGCAAGAGTCCTATCAACCATAGTATCTTTCTAGTCCTGAAAAACGTTAGTTTAAATGAGCTCTGAAAGGAGCTGGAATGATACGATAGCATGTAGTATCTCTGGCATCCCATATGGTCCCTGAGCCTGCCAGCCAGGAATGACTTCTGAGTGCAGAGCCAGAAATCACCCCTGAGCACCACTGAGTGTGGTCCCCAAACCAAAACCAAACAACCAAAGAAACTTAACTCTGAAAATGCCATAGTCAATCTTCAAAAGGGGACTATCATATTCAGTCTCCAAGTTCTTTCTCCTCCACCTCCCAAAAAGGAACATGGAATGTAGGTAGTAGCCCCTGATTCCGGTAACTGTGGCCTCACATCTTCCTCCCTTTACTACATATCCCACTCAAAAGAAAGCAATGAGAATTTCCAAACTTCCTTTATGCAGCACCCTCAAAGATGAGCATTTCATGGGCTATGCATTGAGAAATGTGCCTTTATATTTGTATGTGCTATAGAAAACCAGACAAGAAGGTATTAAGGATAGCTATTGATCATCATGAACTTGAACATTTTGGGTGAAGGTGAGCAATTTAAAATAGTAATTTCAAATAAAAGAAACAAAACTAATTTAGTGATGATTTTTTAAATTTTTATTTTGAATAGTTTTAAGGATTTAGTGGTATTTTGTTTTATTTTGGGGGCCACCAGGTGGTGCTCAGGACTTGCTTCTAGTTCTCTGCTAGGGATCACTCTTGGTGAGTAGTACGCAGTGTTGAAGAGTGAATCCAAGTTGGCAGCATACAAGGCATACCCTATCTTATACACTGTCCTATTCCTGTAACCCCTAATAGTGATTATTTTATCCTTTTTTAAAAATAATTTTATTTAAACACAGGAGTTTACCAAGTTGTTCTTAATACAGTGTTTTTTTGTAGGGGCCAGAGAGATAGCATGGAGGTAAGGAGGTAAGGCATTTGCCTTGCATGTAGAACAGTGGTTGAATCCTAACATCCCATATAGTCCCCTGAGCCTGCTAGGAGTGATTTCTGAGCATAGAGCCAGAATTAACCCCTGAGCACTGCCAAGTGTGACCCCAAAACAAAAACAAAACAAAAAATGGTTTTTAGCATTCAATATTATAACATTTTAATTATAGTTGTCAATACTTAAATTTAAAATAATAAAGATGAGTCCTGATCACTATACATATGTAATAAAAATAATATATTTCCCTTACTCCAAGCTTATTCCCCTTTCCAGGGTAATCAATCAAAAAATTGCTTTATGTTCTTCCTTCAGACATTTTTATGTGTGTACTTATGAATATATGTATATATGTAGATGTATATATGCATTTATATGCACAAATATATGTATATACTTAAATGCAATCATTTTCTACATCTTGTTCTATAAGTTGCTTCATGTAACAATGCATAACATACCTGATAATTATAAGGCTTTACCTCTTTATTTATTTTTATTTGGGAAGCTCTCAGGGGATGTTCAGGAGGTTGAGAGGTCCCACAGGTGATTCTAGGCCAACCAGACAATGGTTCAGTGCCAAGGCCCAAAGGTGCTTGGGCCCTGTAGGGCTGGAATACCTAGACCACTTCAGTAATGCAAGGAACCTTTAGAACCATATTTACTGGTACTTGACAGGAAGGCTCTAAAGCTGCACCTGCCATTGCTGTGGAACCAGGTAATATTGAGAATTGAACTTAAGTTGGGTTTTATAAGGCCTGCAATATAACCACTCTTTCTTGGCCTCCATTACACCCTATATTTTATAAGTCTTAATCCATCATTTGTAGGGGAACACTTTATAATTGTTAGTAATAATCTTTGTAGTAAAGAAATTGGACATGGGTCAATAATCTATATATATGATAAATGAAATTTCAGAGAAGAGGAACTCAGTCTGTTTAATCCTTCTATATACTTATTTTATTTGTTCAGTTGTTTATTTTTGCTTTGGAGGCCAGATCTGGCTGTGCATAGGGCTTACTCCTGATTCTGCCCTCAGTTATCTTTTCTGGTAGAGATTGGGTTGCCTAGAATATACCTGGGTCAGCTGCATGAAAAACAAGCACCCTGCTCACTGTACTACGCCTCTGGGCCCAATAATCCCATTTAAAAAATACTTTTAAGGCAGAAAATTTCTATTCATAATACCTTCCAGCTCCTGGTTTCATCTCTTTGAGGTACTTACTATCAGTTGTGTTGGGCATATTCTTTTTGACATTTTATTATGTTTGCATAGACAGTTTCAATATGTATGTCACACTTACTGTTTTTCTATAATAAAATTAAATGATAGTATTCAGGTAAGTCTGTAGCTTTTTAAAAGTTCCTCTGTACTTAAGCTACTTATCATGGACTTGGGCAGAAAAGTTCTGATTAATTAAACTTATCTATCTTTTATGTTATCTCCATTTGTGTGCTTGTACTAACAACATTCACAATAACCAAGTTCAGAAGCAACTGATTTATTGACTGGCCTGGCAGTTTATTAATTTACTGTGTGAGATATATCTGGCATCATAGACTTTGCTAATTTGCTGGAGGGCATTCCCACCTGATGGATGTATTTCTCAAGAGACTAAATTATAGATAAGAAGGCTGATTGGTAAGCTGAGAACTAGAATGAAAGCAAGGAGGTGTTCTTACAGGATACTTTTATCAAGCCACTATAACTTTATGACTTGCCCTGCAGCATGTTCTCTCTTGACATCTGGCATTAGTCATCAAAGTTGTAGCCATGAACATGATTAGAGGCATATGAAGCGGGCTTTCTTTAGGCCTCTGATCAGAACTATTTTCTAGCCACCACTCTGTGATGTTTGATTAGGTCCTCATTCATTACCCATTCTTTATATAAGGAAAGTGTTGATTAAAATTTAAAGAAAACCCACATAAGCTTGATGGAGACATGGAGCATTCCACCTGCATACCAACTTACTTCCAGTCACTCTATTCAGTGTATCAGTGGAGCTGGCTGCCTACCATGTAGAAGTTGTGACAACCATAATGTCTGTAGACATTGCCAAATATCCTCCGGTCACCAAAACTACTCCCAGTTGACAACCACTGGTTTAGGGGACGACTAACTTGGGGTGAGGAAAGGGATGGTTGGGGACGCCAAGGGAGTATTTCATGGAATTCATTTAGAGAGAGTAAAAGATAGTAGTTACTCAGCAGCAGTAGAAAAAACTTAAGGTTTGTTTTTTGTCCTGTTTTTTCTATTAATTATGAGAACAAGTTAGGAGTAACCCTTGACTATTTCTGGGTGTGGCTCCAAAAAAAATTGTTTTCGTTCAGTACTTGGCTGTGCTCAGGGATCACTCCTGATAATGCTCAGGGAACCATATGGTATGCCAGGAATCAAATCTAGGTTGGCCACATGCAAGACAAATATCTTACCCAATATATTATTGTTCTGTCCCCTCCCAATTTTTTTTAATTATGGAAAAACTATAGGAAAATATAACTTTTACCTTTGCTGTATGTGAATTTGACCAGGTTTATAAATAATTTTTAAGAATGATCACAATTATTAAACCTATAAATGAGCTGAATTTAAACCAAAATTAGGAATTAAAATATAACGTTATTCATTTTATGAGATTAAATGAAAAGGAATTCCTAACTGAAATTGATTCAGCAAGCAAATTTCTAGGCATGTACCAATTCCACATTGATTTATATCATTTATCTTTTAGAGCCTTTATTGTTAGATTTCCTATCTGGAAAAAAAATTTATTTCTTATCCTTTTGTTTCATGGTCTTAAGACAGTTCCATGTAATGAGTCAATTAAAAGAGTTAATCTTTATTTTAACTCAATTCACTTACAGTTTAGTTTAGTTCATTAGTCAGGCATGGGTCACAATTTAGTGCATTAGTCAGGCATGGTTTCTTTCTCTACTCAGTTTTTGCCGACTGAAGAAGTAAATCCCAGAAAACATGTTATGTCACTTTTAGCTAAAGTGATCAGAGATTCATTATAAATTTTTACAGTGTAAGTTGACTGCAATTTTCAAAGATTTTTCAAATTTATCCCATTATTGGAGACAGGATAATAAAGGGAGATGTTGGATTCAATCCTGATGCAAATTTATTGCACCTATGTACTGGTGATTGAGCTTGATTATTTTGCTTAAGATTTAGAATTTACTTCACATGTCTTAGTACTTATTTGTCTCTTTTGTTCCTTTCTCTCTTCCACAAGGGGATCAGTCTTGGCTGTCTATGTATGCCTTAACTCTATTTTCCCTTTTTCGGGGATGGGAGAGGTCAGGTCACACCCAGTGGCGCTCAGGGGTTACTCCTGGCTCTGCGCTCAGAAATCACTCCTGGCAGGCTCAGCAATTGAACCACTGTCCGTCTTGGATTGGCTACGTGCAAGACAAATGCTCTACCGCTGGGCTATTTCTCTGGCCCCTCTTTATTTTCCTTTTTACATTGCTGGAAACCCAACTCATGACCTAACTCACCTATCTGAGACACTGGACCACAGAACCACATTCCTTTTCCTATGATTAACTCTCATGTTATGAATTGAATTGGATATTACCCACTGTTAATATACAGTTCTTAACCTTACATGTCTTTGCCTTTCATATTTTCACATATGTGATTACAATTGTATGAATTTGGAGGAAATTTTTTAATGAAAATAATTAATTTAATGGACTTACTGTGATCACTAATATTAAATAATTTATACACAGTTACTGTACAGTTTAATACTTGAGACTAAATATGATATTCTTTATGGCCACTAAACAACTTTAAGTGATTATAGTCTAATCAAAGCCTTCAGTTTTTTCTGGGATGAGATCTTATATTGCATTCTAGATATATCCTATCTAGAATGTATCTATATTATTCATTACTGTATTTCCATCTATGTACTTGAAATAGAAGGAAATAGTCATATTTTGAATAAAACCCAAATTCATGTGGTTATTTATGTTTTGTTTTGTTTTATATCATATGATAGAATTTCTGATTGCCTTTCTGATTTTTTCATTTTTAAATTATACTTCATTCCTCTCCAACTGCTCTGGATTTTTACAAATAGAAGATATAATTTATTCTTAGATAGGGATATGAAATTATAAAGAAGTTGTGTATTAGGCCAGAAATAGTATAATAGATAGGGCGCTTGTCTTGCATGTGGCCTAACTAGGTTCTTTCCTCAGCATCTAATATCATATAGTCTCTTAAGCACTGCCAGGAGTTGTTTCTAAGTACAGAGACAGGAATAATCCCTGTGCATTGCTAGTGTGGCTCCCTCCACAAAAAAATTTAAGTTATTACCTCACAGTTACAGAGCTTGTATGAAATAGTCAGTGAAGATACAATATAATCCTAACCATTGTTTTATTAATATTTAAGAATGAATAAATATTAGGTATTAATAATAATAATTAACACATTGAAGAAATATTGAGACTACAGTGGAAGATGTAAGAAGATTTTGTAATCTCTTCCATAAGCTCCAGTTCCAACCAACTCCTTTTCAGTTCTTATTTTCTTTTCTTTTTTTCTTTTTTTTTTTTTTTTTTTTTTTTTTTTTTTTTTTTTTTTTTTTTTTTTTTTTTGGTTTTTGGGTCACACCCGGCAGTGCTCAGGGGCCACTCCTGGCTCCACGCTCAGAAACCGCTCCTGGCAGGCACGGGGGACCATATGGGCACCGGGATTCGAACCGATGACCTTCTGCATGAAAGGCAAACACCTTACCCTCCATGCTATCTCCCGGGCCCCTTATCTTCTTTTCATTATCTACTCCTCTACTATCTACTCCAGGAGCACAACTTTATTATACTTATTTGCTTATACTTCTAACTCTCTCTATTAACCTTTATTTAAAAAATTTTAAGATTGTGATTGATTATTAAACTTAGTTGAAGTCACTAAATTGAGTGTTTTGTATATAAGCAGTAGTTTTTACTCACTGAAAAAATTAATTTTTTTAGTGGAATAGGTACCCTGTGAAGTAATGAGCTGGTCACATTCATACATAGGCTGAATGCTTGAGGGATGCTGAAGGAATGCCAGAGAAGGAATTTTTCATGATCCATAGAAGTAGATTAAACCAGGTTTTCTTCTAACTCTCTGGTGATCCTGTAGTCAGTTCATTTCAATTAATTATGGTTCTTCATTTAGCATAGATTATGTACTTACCATTGTTGTAGGCACTGAAGATGTAAGGATAAGAGTGGGCTAACCTGTGTGCATAAGGTGACAGTAGTCAGCTAGTGAATATTAGATTCTATGTGACTATGCCTACATGTAAGACTGATCTATACAATATACTATAATATTTACTTTTATCTGTTTTTATTTTTTGATTTTTGGACCACACTAGTGGTGCTCAGCGTTACTCCTGGCTCTGCACTCAGGAATTACTCCTGGCAGCTTCAGGGGACCATTGGGATGATGTGTGCAAGACAAACACCCTCCTACCCACTGTGCTATCACTCGGCCCCAATATACTATAATATTTACATAGTATTTACTTTGCATTTGGAAAAAAAGTATTTAGAGGTGATTAAATATATAAGGGTATGTGAAAAGGTTTTATAAAATATTGTGTCAGTTATGTGAGTTCTACAGTTTGGTCAATAGAGGGTCTTCTTTGGACATTGGAGGTCTATATATAAAGAAAATATAGAAAAATGGACAGATTTTGGGCTCTTTTCAGTAAGCTGGAGAGGAAGAAAATAATCAGCATTAAAGGATGGAAATGAGATAGATTTGAGAGCTGATCCTAAGAGTGCCAGTTTGAGAAGGGAGAATTTGGGGAGTAATAGCCACAGTATATCAGTAAGGAGGAATTTCTCAGAGATAAATATTAATATTTGGCATCAAGATATATTATAGTGGGCCCGGGAGATAGCATGGAGGTAAGGCGTTTGCCTTTCATGCAAAAGGTCATCAGTTCGAATCCCGGTGCCCCACATGGTCCCCCGTGCCTGCCAGGAGCAATTTCTGAGCATGGAGCCAGGAGTAACCCCTGAGCACTGCCGGGTGTGACCCAAAAACCAAAATATATATATATATTATAGTGCCAAATGTAACTTAGTAGATTAATTTGTAAAATATTTTGAAAATGTCTCTTCTCTTTACTAGTTTCCAACAACAAAAAAAAAGATTATCAAGTCCTTAGCTGTTCTCTTCCCACCATCCTTACCCATCTCTGAACTGGTCAGAGGTGCTAATATGAACGGGTTATCCTTTTATTCATGAAGTTCACTTTAAAGAAAATTTTCTGGGCCACAGCAGTAGTACAGCAGGTAGAGCATTTGTCTTTCATGCAGCCAACCTGGGCTAGATCCCTGACATTCCATACGGTCTCCCAAGCCTGCCAGGAGTAATTCGTGAGTGCAGAACCAGGAGTAACCCCTCACCATTGCTAGATGTGTTTCTCCCCCCCCACCCAAACAAAAAGGAGATTTTTCTGATGACTAGACTTTAGATTTCAATAGTTAAGTAGAAATATATCCATATTTTCTTTTTTTGATTCATAGTCCTAGAATATGTTTGGCAGTGGGGGAGTAGTGGTCTCTTTTACATTACCCAGTCTTTCATACTGCTCATCTTTCATTCATGTCCAAATATGTTCTTGAAACATTATCATTCTTTTCTGGTGGGGAATTCCCCTGCTTTGTTTGAAATCATAAGTGTCTTTGGTTTGGCTGGCATGTTTATAATTAGTTTACTGACAATTGTTTTTTTTTTCTTTTATACCATATGTCATTCCATGATTCATCTGTTTTGAGTATGTTGTCTTAAAGGTGAAACAATTCCTTCCAATGTAGATATTTTGTAATCTCATAGAAAACAAGCAACCACATATGCATAGTTCATTTGGAAGTTTTAAACATTTGGGGATGAATGAATTATGTTACCGCAAATGAAAAAGAACAGTATAAAATCTTAACAGTGACATCAAATTATCTTTTGCTGGGTGGATATGTGAACACTGAACAATATTTACTATAAATCTGTCCTTGAATATTTGTTTATTATTTATAATATATTATTATTTTTAATTTCAATATTTTAATTTAATTTTGTGTTTTTGTGTGTATGTGTGTGGTATTGAGCAAATCCATAGTCTTATACATGCAAAACTTACATTCCTGTCCTTCACATTATATTTAATATATTAGATTGATAAATCTTCATTTGTAAGAAAGGGTTTAAATTCTAAATAGGTCATAGTATTTACTGTTAATATTGTAAAAGTGACATCTTTTCTACATTTAATATATGCAACGAATATTAAAATTTGAAGAAAACTTTTAATTGTTAAATAGCAAATCTTTCAAAATAGTCTAATGGGACACTGTAATTCTATATGAATGCAATATGTACTTTAGATATTTACTTTCTGCATTTGAACTTTAGATATTTAGATTATGCAGATAGGCTTCTGCATATAGTTGTAATCAATGCACTTGTAGTGTTGCATCATTTAGTAACTTGTGTCTTTATTCAGAAAGTCATTGATTTGTTTTTTTCTGATGATGAGAAAGTATAATTTCTTGGTATGAAAAATTATATGAAAATATGTAAGTATCTATAGAAGACATGTATTTGGAAAGAACTTTTTAAAAGATTCTAATTTTCATTGTGTGCCCTCCTAAAACCCCTTCTTAATCCCATCTCCCCTCCCCCCCCCCAATCTCCTGCTTTACCTTGTGGTAGCTCCTCTTCGGTTCAGGTGTGCTCGTGTCCCTAAGCCTTTCTGGGCCTCAGCTGGAAAAAGTGGTGATCGACAGAAGCTTGGTGGGGAAGCTCATCTCAGACACCATCAGTGATGGTAATTACCCCTGTGTGCAAATCAATTGCCTGCATTAACTGTGGGGCAGGAGAAATAGTGTGTCAACAGGTAGACTAATTATTACCACTGGGGACTTGCAAACACAAGTAATTGCTTGTAATAGCATAGTCACAACCCTGGGGACTAATACAAGTTGGGACTAATATTTAGTATCAAAGTTTTTGTCACATCTTAGGATCATATGCTGCGTATATTTTTGCTCTGATAAATAAATGTGAAAATATTTCAAGATAATTTTTTGTTATGTTTTTAAAAGATCAGTCTCCTATTTAAGAGTTTGAACAATATTTCTCAACATCAAGAATCAATGTCAAATATATTTAGGTAAATCTGAATCCTATTAGTGATATTATAACCATGACACAAATATATCAGGAAAAAAATTGAGGCCTATATTGAAAGGGTAAGATGATAACACTAATATGTTTTGAGTTCTAAAAAGTGTCTTTGCTCCACCATCTTTCTCTTTGCATATAATTCAAAAAAATCAACTTTATAATGTGTAGTTTTTCCATTTAATTGGTAAGAAAACTGAAGCTGAGCTGCTAAAGAGCATGCCCATGAGATGTTAGGGACCATCTCAACATGACAACTGAAATGTCAGCCCTAGTTCTAGCTAAAATATCCATTTTTTCCCATTATACTGTGGTAACCTCTGAAGATTTAAGATTTTTTTTTCTACTATTCAAGGCTAAAATAGTCAAAGAAAGAGATTACAGTATTCTCAGAAACTGAAATTGTCAGCATATTAAATTAACCAAAGGAAGTATGGTTTAGTGGAAAGAGCAGAGGTAAGAATACTGTGTGCTCTCACGAGCTACCTTTGAATAAATCCAACACAATTTCATTATCCTAAAGAAAAGTACCCTGCAGGATGGCTATAATCAACAACATTCCCTGGTGATAAGCTAGAGGTAGGATTATAGTGTGCCATTTCCTCTTCTTACAGGAATATGGCGTTGAGGAAGTTTGTTCATGTAAGAGGTTCCATTTTTTTATGTCTCATAATTGACTTTCACTGCCACTGAGAATAAAATAGTGGCAGTGATAATTTTGTAATATTAGTAATGTTTTTCTACAAGAATAGTGTTGGAAAGGAGACCTTCAACATTATTTATGTCTCTGATACATCGTTTTTCACTTGTTCCTTTTATTTATACTCCAAATAATACACTCATGAGGCCACTATAACAATGTGATTTCTTGGCAGTTTTCCAGTTTCTCCTGTGATTGTGTACATCTGCTCTTGGTTACTGTTTGCATAGCTAGGGGTGTGGAGGTAAAGAAAAATAGAGAAATCATTTATTAATTTCTTTAAGGAAAAGTATAAAAATGTCTCAAATTCAAATATTACATTTTTATTGATTTTATGTACCATTACTGGTTCTCTGTAGAGTTGTCCCTAACTATTTGAGTGCATAGAAATATTTTCCTAATATTTAAACATTAATATTCAGTTGCATGGTCAGAATAGCATGCTTTATTTGTTTATATACCCTCAAGGAGAAGATTAATTGATAAAAATTTTAATTAAAAATAAGATGGTGGAGAACAATAAATAACATATATACCCTAATTAATCCAGGTCTCAGAAGATTTACATCATGAATTAGGTGAAAGACTAATGTATAAAAATAAATGTTTTAATCTTTGTGTTAAAGTGTGAAATAACCTATATAGTATGTCTTTTTAAAATAATTTCAAACTGGGGGGCCGGGCGGTGGCGCTGAAGGTAAGGTGCCTGCCTTGCCTGCGCTAACTTAGGACGGACCTTGGTTCGATCCCCCGGTTCCCCATATGGTCCCCCGTGCCTGCCAGGAGCGACTTCTGAGCGAATAGCCAGGAGTAACCCCTGAGCGTCACGGGTGTGGCCCAAAAACCAAAAAAATAATTTCAAACTATCTCCAAACATTCATATTGAATATACATGGAAAAGGAAAATATTTCAAACCCATATATGATTAGATTGCTGATTACTACATATATATCCCTATATCTTTTATCAAATGTCATAATGATCTTTTCAGTGATTTTAGTTATGAATATTTATATCTGAAATTGGCTTTCAGTTAAAATCTTTTAATTTATTATTTTATTTTACTCTCACCTAGTATTTGATGGCATCATTGATCTTTATTTTTTCCTTAGCTCTTCTCACAGATAGCTTTATGATCTTATCATTTTTGGCACAAAACAAACTATGTTTTATCCAGTTTACCAAGAAGATGGGTTCTTCTGAGATAAATAGAGGAATGGAAAAACTCTCATCCCTGGACTATAAGGTAGAGATTTCAATGTTATTATTATTTATTTTGGTGTGCTAGAGAATTACATGAATTATATTGTATTCACTATTCTTGAACACAGTAGAATTCAGCTTATTCACTATAAACAGTTGCTATACTGGTTTGTTGTATACTTTGTCAGGGGAGCTAACTAGGTCATATTGGATATAGTGGAGACATATAATTATTGTAGAAGTATAAAATATATAATGGAGGCATTTTGCACACTTAAAAATTGCTTTAGCAATGCCGGTGGGGGGGGCGGTAGGGGAGAGGATATGGGAACTAGAATTGGAATTGAGGTGGACTGAGGACTTTTTGGTGAGGGGAGTTCCCCTGATTTTATGTTAATTTGTACCTAAAATATGATTGCCAACGATATGTAACCCAACATGTTTAAAAATAAAAATTATATTTAAAAAATTGGTTTTCTTTCTAGGAGTAGCATGTACACTCTTCTCAGTTTCCCCTAAAACACCCATGTCAGTTTTCTAGACTAAGCTAGCTGCTGCAGCTTCAATTTCACAAGAAAAGAAAGCTCTTTCAAAGGTTAATAGAAAAGTGTAATAAACAAGAAATGGAAAGACACTCTCCCCCCACCCCCAATTTCTAACTATAACTGGAAAAATGCAAAAAGAAATCTTCATGTGCTAGTATCTCTTCCTTCAGTAACTCCAGGTAATTTGTTTCCTTGTATCAGGGACTTTACATCTGTTAAGGCAGGATTTTTACTTTAAATGATGTGTTTAATTTAAGTTTTGCCACATTACATTTTAACTGCTCGGAAGACATACTCACTGCTAGGAAGAGTATCTAATACATTTTCCAGGCTGTTTCAATTCAGGGCCTCTTTTCAGCAATGACTTGTGTTTGCAAGATTGATCCAGCCTCTGTGACGTGGATTTGAGACAGTTCACTGTTCACTGGGAACAGGACTGATATACAGCTTCCTTAAAAAAGATGCACACTTATACCATACTTAGTGTTTCTATAGCAAGGGAAACAATTTTAAAAATCAGCTTTGTGCTTTTAAACTTCTTATGTGTATCTTTTGAAATAGTAATATTTAATCTGACTTTTGTTTTTTAATATTACTTTTTACTAAAATTGAGTAAAGATATTATTTAATTTTTATTTATTAGAATAATTCATTCTAATATGGAAAATTTTAACATGGGATAAGATATATTAATTTTTATTTGTTATAATAAACTTCAGGATTTTTTGGGGGGGTCAGCTTGTGAACCACTATAATAGTATTTTGTATAATATAGATCTTTTACTGGAAGTCAGTGACACTACTGTATTGTATTTATGTTAGTTTAAAAAATGGCACTAGTATTTCTAATAGATGGTTGTTTCTAGAACAACTAACTGTAGACTTACTTGAAGTACTTGAAGTATTTACTAATACCAAAAGCATGAGTATTTGTTAATTCATTTGTTTTTTTGTGGAGTGTGTGTATGGTTGATGGGATACAAGCCAAGTACCTTAGCCCCTGGCATTCTCTCTCTCTGGTCCCTATAATTCACTATTTTTTATGTTCTTAATGCTTTTCTATAAAGTTCCGTGACTTACTTTGATTTCTTACGTGTGGTAGGTATCTTGGTAAAGAGTTTTAAACTGAAGACTAATAGTTACTATTAATGTCAATAGTAATAATAATAATGACAACAGAGAGAAAGTACCAGATTATTCTTTTCCTATTGAAACCTGTCAAAAATCAGACATAATATATGGGCCTTTATACCTTAATTAAGAGATATACCTTAACTAATTATAAGTTATTGTAATTGTTCTTTTTGGATTTGGCAGATTTGAAGCCTTATTTTTCCACGACCACCTTTTTTTCAGGGCAGGTGGTGGTGGGCATCCATATCCAGCAATGCTCAAGGGATACTCCTGGATTTGTGTTCAGCAGTCACTAATGGTGAAGCTTGGGGGATTCTGTGTGATGCTGAGGATTGTTACTGGATTGGCGACTTAACCCTTGTACTACTCTCCAGCCTTCTCGCATTTAAAATGGAACCTTCTATCCGAACAGTGCTAGAGCCTAGTGTTACTTGAGAGCTGTCAGATCTACCTACACCCAATGGTACTGGGAGTAGAGGAAGGCAGGTTTTTGGGTGCTAAGGATTGAAATAAGTGTCTCATAGATTTTACGTATGTTCTCTCACATTTTACGTATGCTATCTCCCTGGGCAGCAAGATCTCTCTCTCTCTGTCTCTGTCTCTCTCTGTCTCTCTGTTTCTCTCTCTCTCTCTCTCTCTCTCTCTCTCTCTCTCTCTCTCTCTCATTTGCTTTGTTGTTACTTTGATTTTTGAGTCACACTGGCTGTGCTCAGGATTTACTCCTGGCTCTGCACTCAGAAATTACTCTTGGTAGGCTCAGGAGACCATATGGGATGCCAGCAATCAAACCCAAATCAATCATGTGCAAGACAAACACCCTACTCACCGTGCTTTTACTCTGGCCCCAAGGATCTTTTTATTTTAGTTTAAAGTAAAAATACTTTAGTTAAGAACATAAAAGATTCACAGTTATTTTGAATGTGAAAAATCATAAATAATAATAATAATAATGATAACAATCGAGCATCAAGAAGGTTTTTTTTGTTTGTTTTGGTTTTTGAGTCACACCTGGTGGTGCTCAGGGTTTAATCCTGGCCCTGCGCTCAGAAATCACTCCTGGCAACTTGGGGACCATATGGGATGCTGGGATTTGAACCACTGTCTGTCCTGAATCGGCTGCATGCAAGACAAACACCCTACTGCTGTGCTATATCTCCAGCCCCCAAAAAGAAGATTTCTTATTGCATTATAGTCACTTCACAAAAACCCATTTCAATATATGGATTTTTTTCTACATCACAGAAATATCTTGCCTTTCTCTGGCAGCCCATGAATTTCATTTTCCAGTTCACTATTTAAATATAGACATTTTAAATATAGTAAATCCTGTCATTTTCTCATTTTAAGAATATTTTGGGGCTGGGCGGTGACGCTGGAGGTAAGGTGCCTGCCTTGCCTGCACAAGCCTAGGGCAGACCATGGTTCGATCCCCCGGTTCACATATGGTCCCCCAAGCCAGGAGCGACTTCTGAGCACATAGCCAGGAGTAACCCCTGAGCGTCACCGGGTGTGGCCCAAAAACCAAAAAAAAAAAAAAAAAAAGAATATTTCATACTTGTTCGTTTTATTTGACCATTATGAATAGACCTCTGATTCCCCCAGGACTCACAGGAAACGTACACAATTTGAGTTATGTGAGAATTAAAAGTGCTATTCTTTTGTTTTAAATTTATTTACTTAAATAATAAATTTAAGCTAGGAGTTCACAATATGTTTACAAGACAATATGACATTAAATAATGCGTGTATTAAATCTAATGTATTTCAAATAAAATACTTAAAGTAATGGAAATTAGACATAAATTAGACTGCATTTCAGAGTCTGTAGTATATCTATATTGACTGTCATTACCTCTTTTTTTGTATTTTTAAAACAAAGAAATAAAGTACAATAAAGTGTTATAACTCTGCTTTTCTTTAGAACTATATCATAATTCAATTCTTTCAAATTGAAATAATTTGACAAAGAAAATTAGGTGGTAAATATCATGAAATTATTAACCTTTAACAAGTTTTTCTGTCTACATTTAAAAAATCAAATTCAATTTATTTGACAGGGAAGGGACAGTGCCAGGAGTTAAATATTTACCATGAGAGAACAACACTGGTAATTACTTTGATTTCAGTTCCTTTTGATGTGCAGTCAGAGGATGAAGAGGTCAATAATATTATGGCCATGCAAATAGAAAAAGGTTCCTTTTGACCATATTTAAAAAATAGCAGAGGATTATTAAAGCATTAACCTTGATTTTAATGGTCTTGGTTGAGTGGTGAGATCACAATTTGGATGAGCCTGATTATTTACTAAATACAATACATAAATGCAACGGGTTCTTAACACCCATTGCACTCTGGCATTATCGCATTACTGCCATCCTTTGTTGCCTTGCAGACAGGAATATGAAAGCAATCTGTCATGTAGTGAGACTGGCTCCAGAAGCATTTCTCTGATAAGAAGACCCCCTGCCCTTTGCTAGTGTCTGGTCCAGTAGGCTTAGCCATGCGCTTAATCCCCAGAAAGTGGTTCGATTATTGCTGACCAGCAATGGCAAGATAGTTTTTTTTTTCTTCCAAGCTATCAACCTTCCATTAATTCCTTAAGCAGAAATACGGTGCAATCTATATTTCCTTGGCATGTGTCACCCAGATGGTGCCGTGCTTATGTTTTCAAATAACCATGTTCTAAAATAACATAGTTTGAATAATAAATTCTATAAATCCTCCCTAAAAAAGAGAAGCATAATTTTCAAAAGCTGCATAAACTTTTACGCATGGTTCTGTGGCTTATCCCTTTATGCAGAATATATGTATATATGTCTCCTATACGTTTAAAGTCATGTTTGCCTCAAGTTGTTTTTCCTTTTATTATTGTCAGTCATTGTTAACATGTTATGTCTTAAACAGTAGTCAGACATTCGATCAGTAGTACTGAGCTTGTCATTTAACATAGCTGGTCTTAAATTTTGCGTGTAGGTCGATGTTGTCGAGCAACCATGACTATACATTTTGATATTGATTGGAATTGCTGCACTCAGTTGATTTTTCCCTAACTCACATTTCTTCTTTTCCTACCCACTGCTTAAAATGGGGGAGAATTATGAACATATGTCTTTTTTATATATGTGTCAAAAGACTTTGGTAAATTCTCATGCCTTCTTTTGCACTTATTTAACATACATATGTACTTGCATTTACTTATGTTTACCAGTGCTTTAAAATTGTGTAATACTTTTCTATTTTACATCTTTAAAAGTTATTATATGCTTTTTCAACCATTAGATTTCCTATTGTGAAATACCTGGCCCAGTAAACAGAACAACAGAACGTCATCTTGCAGTGAACTCTGCTAAGGATATGGTGGTTTGCTGGTGGCCACTCATCAGTGATGATGCTTGGCCTTGGGCCCCTATTTCTTCTGAGAAAGACAGAATGAATCTGTTGCTCCTGGGTTATGCTCAAGGAAGATTGGAGGTAAATCTAAAGCAAATAGAGACATTTTATTGAAGGACAAATAAATTATTATTTTCT
>PVKC010002357.1:0-43881 GCA_004027635.1 Crocidura indochinensis
CCACTTGGCGCTGTCTGGGACCTACTTAAAAACATTCTATGAGTTAAAGTTAAATCTAGGAATGAAAGGCATCTGTCTTTCTCCAAACTCTTTACTTCCTCTCTCACTGTTTCTCTGCCTTTATGCCCTTGGTAGCATATAGAAGGGTTTACTGCAAGTCACTTCTGGAAAGCAATGATCTTGTCATGAGTCTCCATGTCCTCTGGTCGCCACTGCTCTGGGGAAGATCATTTAAAAAGATGGAAAAAAAATCCCCAGATTTTTAAAGAAATTCCACTTCAGGGGGATTTCTCAGAGATCTCAGAGATCTGTTTTTATTCATGAAGCAATAATGCATTAAGACCTTCTCAGGTAAAAACTGTGTAGAGATTAGATGATGAAAACAAACAAAAAAATAGGTTCTACCTTCTTTCTCTAGGGTTCATGCTTAATTTTTAATCTTTTTTTTTGTTTGTTTTGGTTTTTGGGTCACACCCGGCAGTGCTCAGGGGTTACTCCTGGCTCCATGCTCAGAAATTGCTCCTGGCAAGAGGCACGGGGGACCATATGGGGCACCGGGATTCGAACCGATGACCTTTTGCATGAAAGGCAAACGCCTTACCTCCATGCTATCTCCTGGGCCCCAATTTTTAATCTTACTTCTAGTGGGGTCACTGTTTTCCAGGTCTAGGCCCAGCCTCTGCCACATAGAGTCACTGGTTAAGAGGTTGATGACCAACTTGAGTTCTCAGGTGGACATGCACATCTAGGGTTGGGTGGTTGAGTCACAAAGATTCATCCCATCCATGATGATCAAAGCTAAAAGAAGACATTTTTCTGAATTTCATTCCAGAAAACTCCTAGAAGGCTTGCCTGACTCCAGGGTTCTTGTTTTTTTTCATCCTGACTTTGGTTTAATGGACACCCATGTCCACAGTTGTTTGCATGGAGTCACCATATTTCCTGTCTCATTTCAAAAATGGCTACTCTCCAGGCAACAATTTTCTTCCTTCTACCATGAAACCAGTCAGGATATGAACAAGATAAATTCAGAGTGAAGTCAAGTAGGAGAATAAAAGGAAATAAAACCAAGAAAGGACAGAAGCAGAAATTAAGCCAGAGTTTCATTTAAGAAGCTGTCAGCCAGATGAAAAGGCAGAGGAAGCATAGCCTGGACAATTCCCTGGTCATGAAATGGCTAAATTCTTCTTTGCCATGACAACAAGAAGAAAAACAAGAAAGCAAAGACTGGTTTAGTCCCATGTGACAAGTAAACTTCTAAGGGTCCTTTTTTTCTCTCCTCTTCCTCTTTCTCCCTCCATTTAGCTTCTCCTGCCTACCTCTTACCATTTATACACATCATCATCTTCTTTCAAGGTACTTATTTGGCATGCTGCCTTTTTATCTAAAGGGCTCTGCAGGGTTTGGGGAAGACTCTGCTGACCACCAACTCCTCTTGCTGATCCTCAGCTAAACTTTTAATTATTCATTTATTTTTGTTTTTTTGGGGGCCATACTCAGTGATGCTTAAGGGTTACTTCTGACTATGTGCTCAGAAATTGCTCCTGACTAAGGGGACCATATGGGACACCGGCATCAAACCCAGATCTGTCGTGGGTCAGCCATGCGCAAGGCAAACGCCCTACAACTGTGCTATCACTCTGGCCCCACTCAGATGAACTCTTCATAAGACACTATCAAATTATTTTCCCCACACTCCTTTACATAGCACACATGCATAAATATACACTTTATCTTATCAACTGGGGGGCAAAGGAGATTTGTTCTCTTCATATTTCCTAATGATAAAGGTAGAACCATTCAAAACAATGAAAGAATCAACAAACCTATCTACCGATTTCCCCATCTTCTCTGTAATTAAGTACAAGCAAAAATTCAAGTGATAAAACAACAGTATATATGATGATTGCAACACAGGACTTGACCCACCAAAGCATCTCACATATCCCCTCTTTAGTAATGTATGAAATCAAGGTGACTTGAAGCCTCAAGAGATCAGAACCACAGCAAGGAAGAGGTCTTAGTCACTTGGTCCACATAGCAGTGATATAAGCAGGGAAGGAAGCTTCTATAGGAAATTGTCTGCTATAGCAATTGGTGTGACTGATTCTTATGGAAACAACAAAGTGAGATCTTGACTGATAGCCACCAAAGACTAACATTACCCCCTGACAACATCACTGCAGTTCAGTTAGAGGTGCTAAGAACTCCCAGTTTTCATGGGAACTACTTCTGACTGATCAGGGAGCCTTCATACAGACCAAGACAGATACTACACAAGTTATTGTGCAGACATTGATATATCACTGACAGCCAAGACAATACTCTGCTCCTTGCCCCCACCAATCCCATATGTTCCTGCTTTCCTGCTAAGAGGTTCCTTTTAACCCAACAAAGAGTTCGTGTTATAACATTCAAGTAAGGCAATTAAGCAGGTCTCTGTTTATCATAAAAAGAAGGGTGGGGAGAAGGTGGGGAAACTTGCTCTATAATGTAGAATATCATCTCACAGTTGCTAAGCTTATGATATATTTTCATATTTGGGGGGAAAGGTCTTAGGTTCTTGTATTTTTAAGTATTGCTCACAAACAAGAACACTTCAACTTTTAATGTTTGTACCAATTTCTTTTTTTTTTTGTCCCCAGATTCACAATACAGACCCGACAAGGGTCTGGGTTGAGGTGTATATGGGGTGCATTTACTGTACCTCCTCTTTCTATACAGTCAGTGTAAAGAACACAGCCTGTGATAAGAATTGGGAGGCCTTATTTTTTTTCTTTTTATTTTTTTTAATTTTTTCTTTAACTTCTTTTATAAACACCCCCTTCACTAATGCAACCAATTTCTTAAGACTGTTTTTCACTTTAATATTTTTTTGGTTTGTTTTTTGTTTTTTTGAGTCACACCCGTTTGACGCTTAGGGGTTACTCCTGGCTAAGCGCTCAGAAATAGCCCTGGCTTGGGGGGACCATATGGGACGCCAGGAAATCGAACCTCAGTCCTTCCTTGGCTAGCGCTTGCAAGGCAGACACCTTACCTCTAGCGCCACCTTGCCGGCTCCTCACTTTAATATTTTGATTCAGGAGGTGAAGTGTCAACCTGATTCTTTCTTCCAAACCAGGTTCCAGGTGAAACTTCTCTTAGGCTACACTTCAAGTAACAAGGCTTGAGAGACAACTGTTACGACGAGACAGGTTAAAGATCCTGAACCCCAGCCCCTATACCCGCCTATATCCTTGAATAATTTTAAGAAATTAGATATGATTTTCTTGTATAGAAGCCAAATGGGAGGCTTCCGATACATAAGGGTGTGAGATCTAATCCAGCTGTCCCCATGCACAAGAACCAAGAAAAACTTGCTGCTATCTTCATGCCAATCTAAAAGAAAAAAGAGAATGGTCACCTTTGAGAATCATGGGAGCAGTTTTGAAATTTTTCTGTTCAGAGCCTCACAACCAATTCAGAGATGTTTAATTTCTAATCACAATATTGGGAGGGAACTTGAAACTATCTTTAGTTCGAATTCCAACACTTTTTTCTTTTTTAATCATCGAGTCCTTTTTTCCAAGTAAGCATATATACATAAAGCTCAAAATAAAAATAAATAAAAATGGGAGGTCTCAGATTACCTAAAAATGTGAAAGTCGATGAGACTTTCACATTTTGAACCATGGAAGAAGAATCTGCCCACTTGTAAGTCATTAAAAGAGTATAAGTGGTTTGAGAAATCAGTGTTCTTTTACTTTTCGATCTTTTTTTTTTTTTTTTTTTGGTTTTTGGGTCACAACCGGTAGTGCTCAGGGGTTACTCCTGGCTCCATGCTCAGAAATTGCTCCTGGCAGGCACGAGGGACCATATGGGGCACCGGGATTCGAACCGATGACCTTTTGCATGAAAGGCAAACGCCTTACCTCCATGCTATCTCCTGGGCCCTTGATCTTCATTTCTTTTCTATATTCATTCATCTAAGTTGGTTTCTTTAAAAAATTGGGCGATATTGCGAGAACACAGACTTGTGTTCAGATATGTATTTTCAAATCAAGTCTTTACAACTGAGGATAGGGTATTAGTGAATTATAAGGGGAAAATTCTAGGATCTTAAGTCTTTTCCTTCTTATAACCCTTTTATCTCATGAGCAAACTAAACACCATGCCTTGACTATTGGCTAATTGAGTTGAGACATAAATGTAAATTTATCTTTGTTAAAAAAAAAAGGCATGAAACAGGTACTCCTGAACCGGTAACATTTATTGTTCCCTGTAAAACTACTTGACTAAAAGTCCTCTCCATTTTGATGAGGTTTGTCTCCACTTCTCCAGAACTTGTTCATGCCAAGAAAAATCTAACCTCAGATATATTTTCCCATTTTTAAGGAAGGTTTATCTGTGTAGTCTGAAAGAAACTGAGTATTTTCATCAGAGCACAACCCAGGGAACATTCTTCTTACAAACACCTCTGAGATTTGCACTATAAAAGTCTAGCAAAGTCACACGTGGCTAGACAGAGGAAGCTCTGGGGATTGTCTACTACTGCTCTACTTCCTGTATTTTGTAAGAATTGTGTTGAGGCCTTTGTGTAGTTTATCCAAAAACACATTCAAGAAGAGGCATCATACCAAAGAATTGGGGACTGTTATACACTCTCTCATGACTCTCAGCTTACAATCTCTAGGAATAGCAAACCTCAGAGAAATACAAAACAGATGGAGGCCAAACCCTGATTCCTATAGCAATATGCTTTCAGGTTTAATAGTTAGTGGATAAGAAAAGAACATCAGAGCATCATTTGAGTTACCTACTATAGTCTTCTAAAGTCTAAACATGCCCAAGAGCTATGTTCTCTGATTTCTCAATCTAGAAACCAAGACTCTAGAAACAGCTGTTAGCATTGACCAAGAGACAGGGATTTAGCAGGTCTCTTAAAAACATTAGCTGCAAGGGCCCCTCAGCTGATTAAGGTTGAAAATAATACCAAGAACTTGTAAACACCCTTGTTGTAGGCAAGAAGCTGGAAGAATGCTGAGGTTGGGAGTATAGTGATAATTTAGCCTTAAGTGAAGATAATCTAGCTGTAATTACCCTTGCTTTGAGTTTCCTTGCTGTTTGAAATTAGGAGACAGTTGGTGCAGGTCAGGGGTAGGAAAGGTGTCCTAAAGTTGGCAAAGTCCAAGATCTTCATGTCAAGTAAGAATTTCTTAAACATCAAACTGGAAAAATCCATTCAATTCTGCATTTTTGTTAGCTAGACGGGGTTTCCTTTTCCTTCGTGACAGAGCTAAGTATCACTGCCACCATCTCCCATTACTAGGTGGGTAGGGGTCCATTTTCCTTGCATGTCACTACCACTCACCTCATTACATCATTCAACATCATCCCGTCATCCAACTGCATCACCAAATCCCCTAAGGAGATGTTTTTTGAAATTATAACTAAGGTAATACGTTTGTAATTGTAGTGACATTTATGGCCTTGGTATATACATAGTTAACTTCATTCATCACCAGCAAAATATTCAAGATCAATCTCCTATACTTATAAGTTTTAAGAGCAATTCTGTGATTTCAACTTGAGCAGTTCTGAATTAAAAGGTCGGGTGTTTCCTGATTATTGGCCTGAATATTGGTATTTTTTGTGTATTTGTTTGGGGTCCACACCTAGCTGTGCCCAGAGTTTCCTCCTGGCTTCATGCTTAGAGATCACTCCTGGTGAGACTTGCGAGGAGCTGTATGTGGTACCAGGAATCAAACCCTGGCTAACCATAGACAATGCCTTACCGCTCTAATATCTCCCTGGCTATAATATTGGTATTTATAAATTCTGTACAGGGATTCTAATTGTATTCAAAATTAAAAGTCACTTCTCTAAACTTTAGCTACCCTCGAAAGAAATGGTTGAGACCAGTGATATCCCTCATGTTAAAATCTTCTAGATGCTTTGAAATGATCCAATCCTGGGTCCTACCAAGACCAAATAAATCAAAATCCCTAGGAAGTGTCAACAAGCAATAAGAAAACCCTACTGAGTGATTCTCGGGACAGTCAGGATTGAAAAACCAATAGTATTAACTAAAGAGTGGGCCAAGAGTCTTCCCTGGGAAAAGGAAAAATGAAGCTCACTCTGTATGTCAAAGTCAAAGCTTAAAAAAAGATTCTCCTGGTGCATGACCACAGCAGTCAGGGTCTCTTTTTTAGACTCTAATTCTACTTCATCTATTTCCCTACCTTTTTTGAGTATTGGTTGGTTATCTGCTTTCCAATATTTGTGCATAGGCTCCAGGAGTTTACAGTCAATAAAGGATCCCACCTGCAGACTTAAACAGGGCTATTACCTGGCACAATGATGGCAGGATTGCTTCTGTATTGCAAAATGATTTTATCTACTGCTTTTTTTACTCTATCAGTCTGTAGGAGAGAAGGAAGCTCAGAAAATTTAGATCCAGTTAACAAGAAAATTTGAGATTTCTAGACATCCAATGCTGACTATTACCTTTTCCTAACATTTGCAATCAAAACTAACAAATGGTTTCAATATATGTGCTTTTTTTATTGTAGGTATTCAGGGCTCTCACTGCTTAAAATCCCTAGAAGCACTGTATTACTTATTTAGCACATGAACTAAGGGAGAAGTTTGTTAATGTATTCTGTTTTTAGAGTGAAACATCTGGCATGAAAAACTAAGGTATATATAAAGTCCAGAAAAAGCTATGATTACTCAAGAATACGTAAGACTAATGGAAAGGTGGAGTAAATTAAACAGTATTCAATCATGTAATTTTTCGAGTCATTGGTTTTTACAGTTGTTCTCATGTTTGCTTTTATTTAAATTTCCCAACCAACCTTGATTTATAAAAGAACAAGATTGTCACATCTAGATTTTTTTCTTTGTTTGCTTTTGAGATACACAGGCAGTGCATAAGGATTATTCCTGACTCTGTGCTCAGGGATCCTTCCTAGCAGAATGGGGACCAGATAGGATGCTAGGATGCTAGGATTGATACCGAATCAACTACATGCAAGGGAAATGCCCCCACACTGTGCTATCATTTTTGCCCCCATGTCTAGATTTTATCTTCTCCCTTGACTTTTCTTCATCAATACTCACCATACTTATTGATTTATGTTCAGGGTCTTTTTTACAATAGAAGAAATGATTGATAAGAAGATAAAAGAAGTTTCCTTTGTCTTTATAATGAGATGATTGGGAACATTGGAAATGTCGAGTATCTGAAGTTTTGGCCAGATTGATGTCCCTAAATGGGAAAATAGTGATTCTTGGTAATAAAGGCAGCAGGCATGTAGCTCCAGCAGAGTGAGGGGTTGGCCTGCCCCCTCTCTTCCCTATATGGCCAGCTTTCTGCTGTGTGGGCTGGTGTTCCCATGATCTTTCATGCTCATTAAAAAAAATAAATAAATAAAAATGGGGCCGGGCGGTGGCCTGCGCTAACCTAGGATGGACCACAGTTCGATCCCCCGGTTCCCCATATGGTCCCCCGTGCCTGCCCGGAGCGACTTCTGAGCGAATAGCCAGGAGTAACCCCTGAGCGTCACCGGGTGTGGCCCAAAAACCAAAAAAATAAATAAATAAAAATAAATAAATAAATAAAATTGTAAATGTGGAAATTTATAATTAAATTTATTTGAAAAATTATTTTCAAAGTTAGAATATAACTAGTTCCAAGTTATTTGAGTAGTAAAGACATGTGTTAGTGCCTACCTCATATTAGTCCCTTTATCATTCCAATCCAACAACTGGCTGGCTCTCTATTGGGCAATAGTTCTCTCTTTTCAGTATTAGTTGAATAGGTACAGAATAGTGGAGTCTGAACAAAGAATCACACAGCCATATTTTCAATCTGATAATGAGATACAGAGGTGGAAAAAGTAGATGGTAAGCAAATCTATGATTTCCAAATTCCAGAAAAATGAAGATAAAGGACTAAAATAATTGAAAACCACTATTGTCATTTTCACAATAGAATGTGACTCTCACATACCACCCTAAGGGAGAGGAATTCCTCCAGTCACAATTCCAGACTCTCCATGACAGTAACTTCTTGAAAAATTTAGAAGTAATAATAAGTTAGGAATCTTCAGAGAAGCTATACAAAAATATTAAAATAGCAAAGAAAAAGAGAAAATACAAGAATAAATAATGACATAGAAATTCATAAAAATGAAATTATCTGGGAGCAAAAATTTAATTTAAGAAACATTTTAAAGTCTTTAATTTTTAAGTATAACATCTCATAAATATTTTTGAATATTTCAAAATTCACTGAAAAGGAAAACAAAGTTTTAGAGACATCTGTTCAAGAAACTCCTCTACCAAATAGAACATTTTGATCTGCTCCAGTAATGCATTCAACTCTACTTGGTGCAACCTCAGAGGAAGAAGAAAGTCATCAAATTTAAATGTCAGAATACCACCGGTGGAAATATCTGTTTAGAAATACTTCTCTCTTCTAGCACAGCAATAGGAAATTTGTATTTTTCACATTAAAAAATAACTATTGGGAATTTTCCAACTTAATGTAGTTTTGTTTTCTTCCACTGAAAAAAATTATTAGAAAATTGAAAGCCAGTGCAGAATATTTGCACACCACGTGTGAATCAGACTAATACACTATTTTTAAACTTTCTCTTATTCATTTAGCACTGAGTTCTACACCTGGCCTCCTCAACTGCACTCCAAGGTAAGAATGAATCTAATAGGTAGTACCATACTTAATTATTAAACCTGATCCTTGAAAACATTGCCATAAACACAGATTTTATTTTTAAAAAATCTAGAAAAGTCCTGAATATAAGTGTGGAGAACTTGAGTAGATCTCTGAGACAGAAAACTTTAATATCTTTAACTACATGTTCTATTCTTTAAGCAGTGAAAAAAAATCAGATCATTTCAACAAGCATTTACTAAAATTATTCAATATGAAAGGATCTATAGTTTTACAAAGATAACTATGCATATGATGCTGAATATGTATTTTATGTTAAGCTAGTTAAAAAACCAGAAGAGGCTCTAATCAACCCAAATAACCTTTTTTGAGTGGGGACAGCGGGAAGTTTGTTTTTTTTCTGAGTGATTAACAAATAGTCAGTTCCTGTAGACTGTGGCATAATGGTTCCTGAATATCAATGAACTGCCCCAAAAATTATACAATAAAAATCATAAAGTTAGGAGCCAGAGTGGTGGCCCAAGCAATAGGGCATTTGCCTTGCATAGGCTAACATATGATCTCCCAAGCCAGGAGCAATTTCTGACTGCACAGCCAGGAGTAACTCCTGAGCATCACCGGGTATGGCCCAAAAACCAAAAAAAAAAAAAAAAAAAAAACCATAACATTTGAACCAGATAGCATTCCAACAGCAGTGGATAAGAGTTCCTCTTCCCACCATCTCTACCAACACAAATTGTTCCCAGTATTTTTGATAAGAGCTATGTATATGATGACATCTCATTGACTTCTTGCTTTGGATTTCCTTAATAATAAGAGATAATGACCATTTTTTTAATGTGCCTGTTGGCTATCTGTTGGTCTTCCTCAGAGACGTATTTGTTCATTTCCCTTCATCATTTTGGATTTGTTTTTAGACTTTGGGGAAAGAGTAATCTTGTGAGTACTTTGCATACTCTAGATATCAACTTTTTTTAATAATTTTTATTTTGAGCAAAGTGTGTTACATATCTTTCACAGTAATATTTTAAGTACATATTAATATTGAATCAGGGGAATTTCCTCCACCAAAGTTGTCCTCCCCTCACCCCTAATTTTTGCATGTAAAGAAAGCTCTTGTTGACAATAATATTTTAGGTACATGATAACTTAATATCAGGGGGATTCCCTTCACCAAACTGTTCTCCCTACACCTCCGTTCCCATCCTACCTCCCATATCTACCTCCCTCAGTCCCAGGCCTGCAAGAGTACGTGGTCTCCTCTGTGCCTAACTTGCTACCCAGTGGTCTTATACCTGTGTGGTCTTGATAGCTCCCTTATTTCCTCCTGTAACTGGGGGTCGGGACTAGATAGATCAAGTTACATGGTTTTGTTTGAAGAAGGGAAAAGTAATACACTGGAGTAAAAATCAAATACGCTGAAAATAGGCGGGGTCCTTCTAGAGGCTCTCATCCTTGGTTTGAGAGACGCAGGGGAAAATGGTGAATCACTTCAGCAGTCCAAAAAGAAGTGTCACGTGAAAAAATATATCCAGTGAGCATTCCAGCAATAATGGTAAGCACCACATAAAAGCCATGATCTTGAGATAAAAACATGGCAGAGCACATAAAGAGAGAAGAGAAAGGAAGAATATATAAGTATATATATATTATACATATATTATTATATATTTTATATATATGTAAATGGAGACATCAACTTTAATAACCACTCCAAACAAAGAAATTGACAAAAGCTAGGTAGATAAATAAGGAAAGAAAGAAATTGAGTAGAGAAGGAGAAACCCATGTGTGTAATCACAAGGGTCAGGGGTCAAGGGGACTCAGGCGCAAAAGTGGTTTTAAGGAAGGACAGAACTAAATACCAGGGCTGGAACTATAGCACATTGGTAATGCATCCAATCCAGGACGGACTGTGTTTCGAATCCTGGCATCCCATATGGTCCTACGAGCTCACCAGAAGCGATTTCTGAGCTCAGAGCCAAGAGTAAACCCTGAGCACCTCCGGGTGTGACCCCTCCTCCAAAGAACTAAATATCCAAATCACAAAGTCAACAATAATGTAATATCCAGGGGTGGCTATTATATATTTCTAAGGGCTCCCATATATGTCTCGTCTGGCTTTTTAAGTGATCTAGGTTCAGCTTGTGTCAATTACCACGTGGACACGGAGTTGAGAGATCAAGGGAAAAGAAAACACGGGTGCAGACCCAGGCAAAGATGGGGGACAGTCTGTGGGGGACGCAGGTGACAGCTCCAAGGAAAGACAAAGAATTGAGATACATACTTTAATAATCAAACTTAAAAGATGCCTGTTATGATGGAAGGCTGGGGTGGGGGCTTAGAGAAGGTATGGAAATATTTTTGGAGGCAGGTTAACACTGGTGATGGAATTGGTGCTGAAAATTGTATTTGTAAAACAACTACAAATAATGTTGTAAATTGCAATATTTTAAATAAAAAATACTTAATTTTTAAAAGCATAAAGTTTTGGGGGCATATTAATTACAACACTTACAAGTATTTTTAAAACTTAAAACTAGGCTTGAGAGATAGCACAAGTAGGACAGTTACCCCAAACTGAGTTTTGTCCTCAATACCTCAAGTGGTCCTCTAAACCTGTCAGGAGCAATCCCTGAGTACAGGGGCAGGAATAAAGCCTTCTCGATACTGAGTATGAGCCCAAACCAAAAAATAATAATAAACTAAATCATAAAAACCAGATATAATTTATTATAGACTTAAGAAATTATATACTGCAATACATAAGGTATCTTCACCCTCCTAGAATTGTGACAACATAGGATTGCTGCTTGTAAGGGTTTTTATGAAGTAACCTGCACAGGTTACAAAGGTTACTGAACAGGATTGGAAGTTGGTAAGCATTCCCTTTGTGCTCTTGATATGTGAAGAAGTGTTGTTTTCCAGTGCCTCACTTAGATGCATTAAGCAACATATGTATATAAATATCTACATTTATATCAATATGTGTTATGTATCTTCTGTACCTAATACACAGCTTACCTGTGATTGTTTTTGTCTAAGCAATTCAAAAAATACAATTATTCCAAAAACTCACTTGTGCCTAGGTTTCATCAGCAGAATCCCCTGACCCTCTGAACACCATCAACAATAATCCCTGAGAATCACTTGGGTATGGTTTCTTCCTCTCTCTGATACCCCCCAATACAACCAGAATAAACCCAAACAAAGACACACTTGTGGTCTTAAATAAAAGCAATAATAGGCTAATTGCCTAAGCTAGGTAATTGTTCACCCTGGGAGCATGTTTTGCCTGTCACTGTCATCTTCAAGCTCTTTGGGGGTCTGGTTTTAGGCTTCCACCGGGATCTAGAGCAGGGCCCTAGGTTCTCAGGAGAGAGGTTTCCTTCATCTCCAGCCCTGAGTGCTGCTTCTAAGTCATAGTTTGTGAAGCACCTTCCACTGAAAATAGCCTCTCCTAGGAAGGAGAGATGCTAAACATCACCTACAATTTGTCTTCCTTTCAGCCTCCTATCATGTCCATGCATGTTCCCTTAGAGGCTTAGAACAACTCTCCCAACTTGCCTTGATTTATTCCTTTACCATTGGCCATCTCAAATCAAATAAGGATGCAGTGAGCATTTAGGTACAACACAGTTAAAGCAGAGCCTCTCGTGCATAGTATGCAGAATTCTGGCTTTCCACCATACTACCTTAATAATTTACCCTGAGTAAGTGCACATTAAGTCACAGACTAATGGGTGGCAAGGCTTTTATATGGACTCACCACCCAATAAAGCCTCAGGACTGTCTGGTAGTAGTAAATCCTAAGGGCACTCAGATAAGTCTGTCCATTTTCTGTAGGAACCAAGCTTTCTAGGTTTGGTCAGAAAGAAAAGGAGACAGGAGACTCAGCGCAACAGCAGAATAGTCTAATACTCTTTTCTTGTCTAAGTGAATACAGTCATCCAGGGAGTAGCAGAGAGTATCCAGCACCACTTTGGACACTGAAGCCAGTGGCATTTGCCTGACGATCATGCCACCAACTCCTATTTGTTTGGGCTTAATTTCACTTGACAGCACATAAATGATTTGATGGGGGGTTAATGCATACAAAAGAGAATATAATCCGACTTTCTGCTGTCAGCACAGCTACCATCTCATTTCTGTGCTATGCAGAGAGAGAAAGGAGAGAGAGAGAGAGAGAGAGAGAGAGAGAGAGAGAGAATCTAACAGTTGAGTTCCAGTGAATTTCTATACATTCTCCCTAACACTATATCTAACACTAAATCTGCCTCAGACAAAAAACAGGGGGCAAGTGTGGTGTTGATACTTCTTGCCAAATCTTCATTAAAAAAATCTCTGCTCTGAATCTCTTTTTCTCATGAAATCTGATTTAACAGATTCAGCAATCAATGTTGAAGTTTGCAGTAAAACATCAGAAGCATATTAGCAATATTAGGGCCTTTCAACAGGAATAATGGGGAGGGGGGAATACATCAATGGCAAAAAACCTCTCTCCAGGATCTTAAATGTTGCTTAAAGGTTTTTCTCACCCTTCCTTGGAGCTAAGGTGTGTTCAGATCATGGTAATTAACTTTTGAGAGTATTGTGGGCCCTGCAAGAGAAGGAAACACAGAAACTTATACCCCAGTGAAAATTTCTGGAGAGAGGTAGGAAGGTTTTTTTCTACAGAAAACCAGCTTAACGGGGAAATGATTAATACTATACACTTGGCCCAAACTGCTTCACTAAACTCCACTGAGGAAAAGATAAGTCCCAACACGTATTCACAAGGGATGGTGTGAAGGGAGCTGAGTACAGAAAATCCAAATGAGAGGGAAATGGGCATCCTCTATGGGTACCAGAGACCATCATAGCCAACCCACCGATCAGGTAGGCACATGAACAGTTAAAAGGCTCCACTGAACCATAATTCCCAATCATTCTACTTAAATGGCTCCTCTCCGTATAAAGGAGGTTCTTCAATAACCATAGATCTAATTTCTGTTAATTTTATGTAACTCAGAGTCATTAACATGCGGGGAACCAACTCCGAAGGCAGCCCACCCTCCTTTCTCCGGCTCTCCTCATTTCTCCGATGAGCGTACCTCTTGAAAATTTAATTATTACCAGTGGAATTCCTGCACTAACTAAAGGCTTTTGCAATCAAATCAATAGTTGATGAAAGAGTGGTCCAGGAAAGAAAGAAAGAAAAAAAGAGCCACGTTAAATGCATTTTCCTCTGCCATTTCCACATCATCTATGTGGCTCCTTTCATGATCTTCCAATAGGAGACCTTCACAATCACATCACTTGCAGGGAGTTAAAATGGCTAAGTGTTATCCAGGGGTAGCTATTATATATTTATAAGGGCTCCCCTATATGTCTCTCCTGGCTTTATTAAGTGCTCTAAGACTCTAAGGTTCAGCTTATACCAACTACTACGCACATGGAGCTGAGAGATCAAGGGGAAAGAAAACGCGGGGTTGCATACCCTGGCAGAAATGAGGACAGTCTGTGGGGAATGCAGGTGACAGCTCCAAGGAGAGAGGCCGCTCCCCTATATGATTTTAAAATGGAAACAAGGCGTTTCCTGTGCAGGCTCTCCTCCCTCTTCCCCCTACTACTCGGCTCTAATGGAAGCGCCCAGATGCTGTGCTGTGTGTCTCTTTGTGCTTTTCCACCTATGGAGCGTCTCCTGCACAAAATAACGTGTCTTTCGGGAGCTACACTCCGGTGCTGGTGTGTCCTTTGCTGCTATTGGTGGGATGGGCTTGGATGCCTTAATTAGACAACTAACGTGGTACCCTGAATTGGGGCTAGAAAGAAAAACATCTTAGCCAGGCCACGTGTCATGCATGGACCTCCTGGCATTTGCTAGCTCTCTCCACATCAAGCCATGTTGTTCAATGATGTTTATAAATGGTCTCCTGGTTCTCTAACCGGGCAGTGAAGAAGCTCTGTCAAAGTTGCACAGCATGGTGGACTTTGCTAGATTAGAAACCATGCAGGAGAGGTGAGTAGATGGGCTAGCAGCTGAACCCGACTACATAGGACCAGATGTGCAAAACACAGTTCAGTTCCCCTCATCGATGTGATATGGGAAGCAGCCACACATTATCTGGAAAATTTCTCCTGCCACTATTTTCCTGCTAAATTGTTCAGATAATTACTTCAATTTTCTATTTCGCTTTGACTTAGAAGCCCAGTTGCAGGATAATCATGGGTCGTTTTACAGGGCAAACGCTGCTTTGCTTATTTCTGGATAAAGCTCCATCTAAGCACAAACAACTCCCAGGTGCCTCATACTGCCCTTGGGAAGTTTTCTTCTAATTGAAGTCAACAGTTAGATCTAGAATGATGGGTTATGTGTACAAGGATCCCCTAAGAGCTGGCTCCAGGGAGAACGGAAGGTGTTGAGTAACAAAAGTAGAGCTGAAACACAAGTAAAGTTTCTGGAAGAGTTATAGAGAGACCAGGGAGGCATGAAGTCTTCCACTGAGCACTTGGAGAGCAATACAGACATGTCCATCAAGGTCAAATGAGCCTGGCAAACAGACTAAGGTTTTAACCATCCAAGGTCCCTCAAACCCCCATGAGACCCTTTGTTCTCAAATAGGTGTAGGTTTTGATTTAGACAGAGGAAAGGCAAAGAATAAAAGAAATGTGGTGCAAACTAACAAAGAATTCTGGGAAAAGGAGATTTGAGAGGCTAAACAGAAATGGAATTAAAAGCCACGTAATGCTGGAGTGGCTTTGTAGGTAGGAGAACAGCTTTAGAATCAGAAAGTTCTGGCTAGTCAACTCTATCACTAACTAGGCACATGCCCTTGGCCAAATTATTTAACTTCTCCAGAATTTATTAGCCTTATCCAAAAAGAGGGAGTAGCATAATTCCTACCTATTAATATGTGTACTTATTGACCTGTATGGCAAAGAAGAAATGAGATAATAAAGCACTTTGCAGAGAGCCTGGTCCATAGAATGTTCAATAAATACCAGCTATGATGTGCTAATATAAATATTACTATTCACACTACTAAGTTGAAAGATAGAGGAATAGAAATGAAGGATGCATGTGAGGTTTCTTTTTTTCTTTAATGGAGGTATAGAAAAAATTGAGACTCTGCTGGTGGATACAAATATATATTACATATATTTAATGAAATTATTATTTTAAATGATATTTAAATTTTTCATATGAAATTAAACAAATATTTAAATGAAACAATTAATTATACCTAAGTGAAACGATTATGAGTATATACATATATTTTTAATGAAACAATTAATTTTAAATGAAGCTACGATCAAATCACAAGACCAAAGGATGTTCTTATAAGTTGTTTATTACCAATTAAGATTCTCATTTCAGAGGACACATTAAAACCCTTATCAGCAAAATCACCTCGTCTTCTGCCCTATGTGTCCTCACTTGGGCAAGTGTGTGGACAAGCAGGTGAAAAGCTTAATACAGCTGCCAAAGGATCTACCCATCACTGTTGCCCTATCAGCCCTGCACTCTCCTAAGCACCACCCTATTCCCTGGAGACAGTTGACCATACATATTTGAGGATGACCCAGCAGAGTACAAGAAATTTTCTTTTTGCCACTGTGCCTCCAGACCTATGTAAAAGTTAGTTGTAGAACCTGATATGAGCTTAAATTTTCCTGAAACAAGACAAAATAATTTGTAGCCTAGTCAGTTGCAACATATAAATGCACACCATCTCCGAAAGGAAAAAATAAGTGATAAATTCTCAGCATCTACCAGAGCACTAGCTCAAGTAAGTGATCGATTTAGATTGGTGATAGATAGTGACTCCCTATTTGCAGCATATATTCATCAAAAATTTCTCAGAAAGAAAAAGGGTTGCAATTGAAAAACCTCATTAATTGTACATTTTGCCCAATTATTTAGAAACAGACATATCAGCGCTTAAAATAAAATGCCCATATGAGTACATTTATGAAGTCTTTCATTTACAAGTGACTGTATATCTATTTATCACTCAGAACTTCTCTATTACCCAGGGAAAGCTATGAGAGCTCTTTCAACACTATTTTACAGATAGAAAAAAATCAAACCTAAAAAAAATTGTGACAAATGGTGAACTCCTTGATTTGAGAGGGTCAGGAAGAACACAGATCCTGAAGCCCTTAGCCCACTCATCACATTCTTCAGAATAATGACAGTGTCATTGTGCCGGTGCAGCAGAGCTCAAGTGTAGGATTAGTGAGTACAACTGTCCCCACCAACTCCACCCCAAACAAAGCAGCTTGGAGGCCCGAGTCCAAAACTAAAAAACACATTAGTAAAAGTTCAAAACCACAGGAACACAGTCACAGATAAAGAAGCCCAACTCTATCTATGGGTATTTAAGACAGGTAGAGGTTCCGAGCCTCACAAATTCTGAAGGTCATAAAGGATTGTAGGATTTATTCCAGAGATAATGGAGAGCATCCAAGGGTTTTTGAACTACGGTCATGTGACCAAATTTATATTTCAAGGTCTGGTAAGGTTTGAAGCTTGTTTTACATGACATAGTGAGATATAGAGTGACAATATAGTAAGGGGTGATGGTGTAGGGTGCCAGAAGACAAATGGAAGCAGTTCCCTGAGATTGTCCTCTTTTCAGAGATGACTTTGCATGGTTTTAGAATGTGGCTAGATATGCCTGCACAGGATTGTGAATTCTTTGAAGGAAGGTGTCTAGTCCATCTTCATATTCTCATGCTACATACTCCAATGAGTTTTATTTCTTTTGAAAAACATCTTTAATAAGACTTATGCTCCCACATGTTCCAACATTACCTCAACTTTGATAGGAGCAAAATCCATGTATTTTTTTTTTTTTTTTGGTTTTTGGTTTTTGGGTCACACCCGGCAGTGCTCAGGGATTACTCCTGGCTTCATGCTCAGAAATTGTTCCTGGCAGGCACGGGACCATATGGGGCACCAGGATTTGAACCGATGACCTTTTGCATGAAAGGCAAACGCCTTACCTCCATGCTATCTCCCGGGTCCCAATTTTCTAGCCCCAAATTTTGCTTCTCTTTTCACTGCTTTCGCTGGAATTGGCATTTAAATACCTTTGGTTTTCCAAATCTCTCATTCGTCCTAGTCATTTTCCTTTCCTTATTCCCAGATTCCACTCAACAAATATCTATATAATGCTCCTGTCCTTCTCAACACATGTTTTGCATAATGGAACCTGAATTTTATCTCCAGAAGCTCATGGTGCCCTGATCACCACAAGCTCAGATCAGGGAGTAGCCCTAGCACCTAACACTTAGGTGTGACCAAAGCTATTCCAAGACATTTCTTATAATGTCCCTGTTTTTTAACAACCTTCATATCTTGTCTTCTTCAATAATTAAAGTTTGATCATAACTTTTAACTAAATCCTTATCTGTGAATGTGCTCCTTTTGAATCTTTCAACATCAGTACAGGAGTTGCCTTTAAACAGTAAAGTAATACTGCTGTGGGGCTATTTGTTTAAAATGGTTACTAGTAGGGGCCATAAAGATGCACAGTAAATGCATACAGATTCTCCTTCACCCTATATGGTACCCTGAGTCCACTCAAAGCCAGAAGTAAACCTTTGACCCCCAAACAAACAAAAAGTGCTTAAGACCATTTGCTGTGAAAACCCTTAAGTTTTCTATACAAAAGTGTTTTCAGTGTTATGACATTCATCCTAGACACTCATGTCCTATCATTCATATTTTATTTGACATGTAGAAGCCAAGTTCTTCTCTCCTTAGTGCTACTACCCTTGGTGCCTTTAAGAATCGAAGAACTTCCCATGATCTCTTTCTTCCAAGAACATTTCCTTACTACTCACCAAATCCCCCAAACAGAACTGACCTCACTTCTTTGATTGCTCATTATTTTTTCACTGCTTTGCTCTGCTTTATGGCAAAGTTGTAGTACAGCTATGCCATATCTATTATCAGAAGTCTGTCTCCACCATTACTTCAACAATCTTCTCCATCTTCCTGATACCCAGTGACTCTTTTCTATTGACTATATCATAGAATTTATTTCTACTGGGGACTATCCAATTTAGTGCTTTGTTTCTTTATAGTCCATATAAAAGTATGATAATCTGGAATTTGTCCTTTGTTTTCAGACCCACTTCTCTTCATATGATTGTCTCCATTTCCAAGTTCTGCCAGAGTTCTTATTACTGTGTATTAAAAGCACTTACTTAATTTTATACTGCTTGATATTAGAAATAGTGCCTAATTAATTTCTCTCTTCAATCCATTACACCTCACCCAAGTAGGTACTCTAAGAAGTGACTATGAATTAGTGCATACTTATTTTCTAAAGACAAACTGATCCAATGAATAAATTGAAGAGTATCTGGCATATTCTTTTCTACCCTACCCTCTTCTGCATAAATTAATAACCCCTTCCTAAGCTTATGCACTTGAAAGGAAACTGTGAATAGAATACAAAGTCTATCCACAGAATAGGAGAAACTATTCACCCAATACCCATCTGATAAAGGAATAATATCTAAGACATACAAGTTACCAAAAGAACTTAGCAAGAAATAAAATCTAACTCCATCAAAAAAATGGGGAGAAGAATTGAACATTTCTTAAAGAAAAAATGCAGATGGTTCAAAATGTGCAAAGAAATACAGATGTCCAAAATGTGGACATAAAAAATTGTCCACATGTCTAATCATCAGGGAAATGCAAATCAAAATAACAATGAGGTATCATTTCACACCACAAAGACTAGCACACATCACAAAGAACAAAAACAACCAGTGTTGGTATGAATGCCAAGAGAAAGGAACTCATATTCACTGCTGGTGCAAATGTCTTCTAGTCCAGCCTTTCTGGAAAACACAGAGTGATGAGTGCACTGACAATTACCATGACAATGATAATGAGAGAGAGAAGTAGAAGGCCTGTTCTTGAGATAGGCAGGGAGTGAGAATGGAAGAGAGAAATAGAGGACATTGGCAGCAGGAAAACTGTACTGGTGATGGGTACATTTTATGATCGAAAGCCAACTATAAACATTGAACTGTAGTGGTGATAGTGTACATTTTATGACCAAAAGCCAACTGTAAACATTTCTGTAATATTTCTGTATGTTAGGGACCAGAGAGATAGCATGGAGGTAAGGTGTTTGCCTTGCATGCAGAAGGATGGTGGTTCAAATCCCAGCATCCCATATAGTCCTTTGTGCCTGCAGGAGTGATTTCTGAACATAGTGCCAGAAGTAACCCCTGAACGCTGCCAAGTGTGACCCAAAAACCAAAACATAAAATAAAAATGAAAAATGAAAAAAAATTATTAAAAAAAATAGTCCCTCTCTCAAAACAAACAAAAAATAGCCCCTCTCTACAGATTTTTACAATAGATATTTTAAGGTATATAAACAAATAAATTTATATCAATATGTATGTGTTTAATGCTATTCTGCAATAAATTTTATTGTATCATTATACTTTATGCATAAAAGATAATTTTATCATATAATTTTATCATAGATTTTATATATCATATATGTGACTATATATGGTAGGGTTAAAGTTCTCATTATTAAAATGTATTAAATACATTATTTAAATATATCCATTTAAATAAATTAGAAGAAACTTCCTTTATAACTGGTTTACTTTTTTACTTAGATCAAAATGTTGGCCCCTAAATCGTGAAAGTAGAAAGCTAGAGGTGTAAGTGATCGGCTAATATGTTAAAGTTTATAGTTTGTTTGACCAACTAAAATTCACAGCCTACCAAGAAACATTTGTTGATAGGTTCTTCAATAACTAAGTTTATTAAATCTAGAATGATGACTTTCAGACTCTTCACTTTCCCCCTGCAAACTTTAAATTGGACATTTTTTGTGATTTATGGTGAAATATTCCAAATAAAATAGTTTTATGTGTTGAATAATACAATGTCTGGCACAGAGGAACCACTTGATAAATATTTGGTATTGTTGAATCACTCCTCCCTACTTGATTATATAGTCCCTAAGAGCAGGAAGTGTGACTTATTAACAGTGAGGCTCATACAGCCAACTACTATGGTCTGTACTCATTGAATAAGCATGTGCCCATGGGCATTTGAAATTGGGCCAGACAGACACATTCTTCAAATGGTATTTGTGCTGGTTCCATTACCTTAAGAATTGAGTTCATTGGTCTCTGTAGGTACCAGTCATTATTAAATCAAGCACTCTACTTGACTATTACAGGTACAAATTGAGTCCAGGAGTGCAAATGCTAGCTTCCATCTGGCACCAGAGACCTAAATGTGAAACTCAATGTATTGTCTAAGGAGAAGTCAGCAACAAAGTCAAGGAACACAGAAATAGTGATCCATAAATGTTGCTTCTTCATCTGCAACAGTGGTAAGTCGCAAATAAGTAAAGTGAAGCGCATTACCACTGTTAGCTATTTCAGATCACCATCTGCAAAAAAGAACATAACAGAATGGAAATTGCTCTTATAAAGTATTCAATACAATTTAAACATTTCATGATATGCAGTGGGGCTCCCTGAGATGAGCCAGATGCTATTAAATACAGCATATTCTATGAGAAAATCATGCAAAATGTATTTACCAATTGAATTCTATTGCAGGGCATAAAGGGCCAAATACATAAGCAAACCCCTATTACCTTGGCTTTTGGGCATTTTTTCTTGTAGTTTTCCAGAAATAAGAATAAATATAATGCCTTGGGCTTCTCTCAACAATATGCTTTTAAAGCATGCGAGTGTTGTAGCCCAAAGACACCAAATATCCCATTTCTCATTTAAAAGAATGATATCTGCTTTTCACATTGTTTTTGTTTAGTAAAGCAAATAGCCTTGGTTATTGTTACTGAAGGAACTGCAATGGGAAAGATGCAATGTCTCAATTATAATTATAGGTACCGTATCCATTCAAGTGCTGGACTGGAGAGATAGCACAGCGGTAGAATATTTGCTTTGCATGCAGCTGACTTAAGAGGAGCCTGGTTTGATTCCGGGCATCTCATATGGTTCCCTAGCCTGCCAGGAGTATTTTCTCAGTGCAAAGCCATTGTGTTAAGAGAACTTAACACAATGCATGCCATCCCTCTCTTCTACATCTTCTCTTTTGTAATCATTGATTCAAATTAAGTCTATCCAAATAAACTTAGAAATTCCTTCTAGTATATTTTTTTCTTTACACATGGCTTTTCTAGTGGTGTTGCTTAAATTTCTGTTGTTTAGCTACCTATTTCAGTTATGCTTTGATACAAAGGTCTACAATCACCATTTTTAAAAACCTGAAATTGGTCTGAGAAGATAACTTGACTAAAGCATTGACAAATGACAAAGAGGCCACTTAAAAAGGTTAATTCTTAGAATGTTGCTGTTTAATTTGGGTAGAGTACTCAGGGTACCCTGAGAATAGCTGGGTGTGGCCCCCAAACCAACCGACCAATCAATCAATAAATAAATATTTTTTAAAAAGAGGCAAATATTTTGCTGCTGAGCTATAATCGGGTCTCTGAGCCAAGAAAAGTGAGTGGCCACTTAAAGCTAGAATAACACAAAGATGTATTTAATGACAAAAATCATTATTTATCCACATACTCCTTGAAGATAAGAATTATTTTAATTTACAAAATTTGTATAAAATTTTATTTTATAAAAATAAAATTTTTATTCTACAAAAATAAAATTATTTTTATTTATAAATTACTATTATAAGATAAGGTAAAAATTATTTCATAAATTGCAAACATACTGAAGGATCTAAGAGTTACTTGGAAATTCTCCCACATACATAAACTGTCTGTCCCCCCACAGCCCCTAAGTCTTCATCAAGAGCTACCTGGATATTAGGCAGGATATTCCAGTCTCCCAGACATTGAGAAAACTTCTTTCATAATCATTCACTTTCAAAGAAAAAATATTTTCAAAAGTAGTTACTCTTATTGTTTCAAAGCCTGTACACTAAACTAGGTTGCTATGATAAACGAACTGAGTGAAAAATACATAGGAAACTATCTTGATAGAAGGAAATAAGAATCAAGCTATGATATCCTGAGATCAGGCAGGAGAGCAGGCAGGACTAAGAGCTAGAACCAATACACCAAAATCAGGGGTCACAAGTATTGTAGGTCAGGAGAACTTGTCTTCAGATCTGTTCTCAGGGTCTCTTCTCCATGGGGACTGGGTGTTCATTCTTCCAACGAACTTTCATCTCAGCACCATCATTTCACTTAATTAAAAAATAAGTCTTACTTAACTTTGCTAACTTTGTTCTTTGACATCAATTAGGATTGGAAACCAATTGACTTTTATTTTTGTAGAGAGAAGGAAGATAATTTAAGTTTTCATTGTATCTTCTTAAAGACATGGAATGGATAAAGTTCTTGCTTATAAACACACAGAGAGTTGAACAAAATGTTTAAAAATCATGGACCTAAGAAAGTTCAATAGGTTGTTCTGTATACAGGAGAGACTTTACTCATGTAGGAACGTACAAACTGAAAGAACAGATGAATATGTACGTGACGAGGAAGGACGAAGAACAAATTGAGTTGAAATGAGGACATTTATCATAGCAAGTCACACCCAACCATTTTCTCTGATTCCTTGAGAAGTATTGGCTATACCAACAACACCAGGAAGAGTTTGAGATGCCTCATCAGGTCAATTCGAGGCACTGTGATACCAGAGGAAAATTCAAGGACTTTAAGAGCAGAGACAAGATGCAAGTGAAGGAATCAAGTCAACAAAGGCAAGATTTGGGGAACCTTTATTTAGAAAGATGGACCTATCTCTGGGGAGAAATTGAGGCAAGACCTTAAAAGCCTGAGATGTTCAAAATGAGGCAATCCTTGATGAGACAATTCTTATGAGAATCACTGGCCAAGGGATAAGGTAAAGGAGTATGCAAGACAAGGAACAATAGAGATGGTTCTGTTTCCTCCACTAAGAATAACACATTAAGACATCTCTTTAGCTTCAGCCCAGCTCCTAACATTCAGAGGCAGCATGAAAAAGACATCTGGATGAGCAATTTAAGGGAGACCCCAGGCTTCCTTGTTCCTGCAGGGGGTAGGGAGGGGACTGGTAAACTTCTGGCTTCTAGCAATTAGGAAGCAAATGCCTCTGGGGGAGTTGGAAGCTTCAGCAGGCAACATGGAAACGACATGGCTTGATGTGGTAGGCTTTTTGGCAAAGCTTAGGGGAGGATGCAGTCTCGACTGCCCCCCACAGCTTTCCCTCTCCGACCTCCTGGTCCCCAGGGTTACCCCTGGCTCAGGGTCCCAGCAAGTGGTTTCAGGCAAGGAACAGTTTAAAAGAGACCCCAGGCTTCCCTGTTCCTGCAGGGGGTGGGGAGGGGACTGGTGAACTTCCAGTTTCCAGCATTTAGAAAGCAAATGCCTCTCAGGGAGTTGGAAGCTTCAACAGGCAACATGGGGATAACATGGCTCCATGCACTCTATGCTTAGCAAAATCTCGACCAAAGTGGTGTCTCAGAAACAACACCCTCAATCTTGACTATTTCTAAAACATAAAAGGGACACATGTATCTCCTTTATATATCTCAGATGCATTCCCTTAACATCTATAAGTCTTTTTAAATATCCTCATATAGTGACAATTTTGTCCACTGGTTTTGTTATTTGATTGTTTGCCTTTCCCTCTATGAAATCTGTTTTTATAAGCAACACTGGTAGAAGAGTACCTCTGTATAGAATGCATGTTTGAACCAAGTTACGGGAAATGTTGGACTTTATTCGTTGGCCCCCAGATGCACCAACAATGTCTTGTGGCATTGTTTCTATTTCGCATAGGCACATTAAAATGGGAAAATAATACATACGCAAACAAGTTCTTATCTAATAGAGATAGGAACACAAATTTGGTAATGCAGTTAGGCCTTATACCCTGAACATTGGCAAAATGATTTGGCTTAGGCCTCAGAAAAATGGGAATCACCCATACGCACCTGAACAATGGATACCATCTATGGAAACAGCCACAATTGCCTATAACATTACCAGGATCCAAACCTCTACCAGGGAAGACCTACTACTGCTCTGGCATTGACTTACTCCAAAGACCAGACGACTCAGCAACAGCCTGCTTGCAGAGCAGATTGCTGTGCATCTAATGGTGTGCTGAAACTAGAGGATGCTCCACATTAGCCTGACTTCAATGAAAGAAATGCAAAGAATCCAGAATCTTTAAATATAGGAACCTGATACCAACAACAGCTAAAGTATGAAAAGTTTAATGGGGACCATGGAGAATGACTTGAGTTGGACAGACTGGTATGCCTGGAACCCAGATTCAGTCTTATGCCAATAAACCTCAGGCATGAGACCTTCTTGTAATCAGGCCAAGGATTTTTTTTCTGTTTCCCCCATATTTTTCTGGGCCTATGCAAACAATGGTGATCGCCTCTGTCACACCTTTATTAGTTTTTTTTATTATTAGCTTTTCTTTAACACTTATCCTTTAAGAAAAAAACAATTCACTGAACTTAAAAATAGATAACTGTTGGCCCACATCGCTGAGGTTTCCTGGGAACAGACAGATCCAAGAGATGATGATTTTAAAAGCAGCCATGAGAAATGAAATGCAAGTCATGGTAAAAGAAATGAGAGAATCCCTAGCCACTGAGTACAAGAAATCTATGGAGAAACAAATTAGCCAAATTAAAGAAGATCTGATACAGAATATGAGAGACTCCATACAAAAGGAATTAAAGAAATTAATAGATACCGTAAAAAGTCAGACGAGCAGAATCACAGAGTTGGAGAAGCACATAGTAGTACTCGAAGGAAAACTGCAAGCCAAAAATGACCAGGAAACCAACAAGGAATTAAGAGGCAAGGCACTGGAAGGAAAAGTCCATTACTTAAACAAAGACAAAAGAGATACTCTAAGAATTGTAGGTATACCAGAAGGGGAGGAAACAGGGAAAGGGGAAGAACAAGTAGTTACGGAAATAATAGCAGAAAACTTCCCCACCCTTTGGAAAGAGGACTCTGTGCAAATCCAAGAAGTGAAAAGAATCCCTAACAAAATAGACCCTAATAAACCAACACCAAGACATATAGTAATCCAAATGGCAAATAAAGGAGAAAGATGAGCTCCTTAAAGCAATAAGGGAAAAAAAGCTCAAGTACATGACATGTTTTCTGATTTTGTCTTATCATTGGCTGATGAGGAAGGACAACTTGCTCTTAGATCAAGTTGTTCCCATTTCCTTGTTGTCAGGCTATCAATTTAACACTGGCACATGTTGGCATCAGAGCAGCATTATGCAGCATTATGGAGGGGATTGTGCTCCTGGAGCTGTTGTGGAGAACTCTGTCATTTCTATGTCTGGGGTCCAGGAGTCAAGACTGGATGTTTGGTGTCTAGTTCCCTGGAGTCTAAGTTGTTTTCACATGACATTTTTTCAGGGTGGGAGATGTCCCTGTGCTGTAAACAAGTATGAGCTCTTTTTCTTAGTAGATAAGAGCAATTTTTAATATAAAATTTCCCCTTTGTTTAATATGTCTTTGTAGGAAGATGTGGTGCTACATTATATTGCTGGTGGATTTGGGGGTGGAGAGAGAAGAAAACAGACACCCGAAAAAAACTAGGAATATATATGCTCACACATATCTAAAGAAAAAAAGTTTCCTAAAAAAAGATTAAATAAAAGACATAATTAAAGGAGTAAAGTGGGGTTGGGAGAGATAGCATGGAGACAAGTCGTCTGTCCTTCCTGCACAGAAGGATGGTGGCTCAAATCCCAGCATGCCACAAGGTCCCCCATTCCAACAAGGGTGAGTTTCGTGCATAGAGCCAGGAGCACCCTCAGATTGCCGCCAGGAGTGACCCAAAAGAAACAGAAATAAATCAAATCAAATAACAAAAACTAAAATAAAACAAAACAAAACAAAAAAAAATAAGAAAAAAGACGAACAGGGATAAAAAAGAAAAAAGAGGAAAAAAACAAAGAAAAAGGGAGAAAGTGATACAGGAGATTACATTTGGGGAGAAACAGGATAAGAGGTAGTGTTATATACATCTATATTTATGATGAAAGTACAGGCTTCCCCATTGTCTTTTGAGATTTCCTTGTGAAGTGTGGGTTCCAGGCAGGTGAGTCTTGGGTAGAGTTCTTGCAGTGGGGATCCTCTGGAGCTAATTCCTATATAAAGCCACAGTCAAAATTCAGAAGAAGTGATTAGGAGGGCCACACTGTATGCGTCAGTCGAGGTGTTGGTTGTATTTTCTTGCCAGGAACGAGATGAGAGTTTGGGTAGGTGTCTCTTCACTTGTGTAGTGGGTACTGGCTCGTTGGGGTAGGAGGTCGGTCTTGATGCCTAATTGATTAAGAACTGAGGGTGGAGAGTTATAATGTGGTGGGGATATCAGGGGTGGGATTGAGGGGTGAAGGAATAGCCGGATTTCTCGGGGAGGGAGAGGGAATAGTATATGGGAGGGTTATATAGCGTATAGGTATGGATTGTTTGTGGTTTAGGTTTGTTCCTTAAGGAGGATTCCTATATCTGTGTGCTCCTGCTCACATATAAACATATAGAAGTTAGCTTAGGTGTATATTAATGTAGAGAGGTCAGTGGGACAAGAGGTGCGCTGAGTACAGAAAAATAGGTAAGTATAGTACTTGAAAGGAAACTAATAGTTCAACTTTTGGATATGTATAGGTTTCGTGTCTCGAGTACTGACCATTATGTTAGTGAGATCTATCTATATAGGTGTTTACCCTTTGCAGTATTGTCCACAGTGCCCTATATAAAAATCTTGTGATTTTTATTTAACATAGATTGAATTGATGATAGTGAGGAGAAGGTGGAGGAAGAGGGAGACAAGAACAGAGAGAGTAGGAAAAAACAAAACAAAATAAACTAACAGTCAAACAACAACAACAAAAATACGAAGTAATGAGAAGGGAGGGTATAAGAGCCAGTGCATGTTAGTTCAGTTGAACGTGTTCAATGCTTAGGCCCTGTGGCATAACTCTGTAGATCACGGTTGTTGCTTCTGTGATCTGACTGGTCGTGTGGTCATGTGCTTCAGGTCCTAAAAGAAGGCATAATCTAGCGATAAAGGGTATGTTAAAGAGTTTTATCCAGCCATTTTCATGGTTTAAGCAGAGTATGGTGTCTCATGTGACTGAGCACTGAGGTACCACCATAGGATGTTCACCCTTTTTATCCAGGAACCCCTATGGACAGAAAAACTGAGAGGTTATTTTAAATATGGTAAGGTTAATGCATTCAAACATAATGTTTTGAGATGTTTCCATTGGACTCAGTAATTTTCCGTCTTAATCTTTACCTATAATCCTGTATAAGATCCCTAAAGTTATTATGGGTCTTTGTAATAAAACGATAATTACATACCTGTTCTCTCTACACTGCTGTTTCTGCTGTTGCTGGTTTCTTTATGATATAACGTGTAATCGGGCTTTGTGTTGTTTCTCTTCCCTGTGTTTTGGGCTCTACTCCCCAGTATATGGTGATTATTACAGTGTTTGAGATTTCTATCCTGTTACCCCTGTTATTAAATTGCGGGCTATTGGTTGTATATCTGGTGTATATTCTAAGAATAGTGCTATCATTCTGTGTTTATCATTCGTCTTCTGGCTTGCTTCATTTAATACAATATGTTCTAGGTCCATCCAAGTTGCTGCAAAGTCTGTGATTGTATCATTTCTGACTGCCGTGTAGTATTCCATTGTATATAGATATCACATCTTAATGATCCACTCATCTGTTTTTGGACATCGAAGTTGGTTCCAAGACTTGGCTATTATACTGAGTGCTGCGATAAATAGTGGGGTGCACACATACTTTGGGATGAATGTCCTGACTTGGAGGTAGATACCTAAGAGAGCATTTGCTGGGTCAAATGGCAGCTCAATTCTGAGTTCCTTGAGTACTCTCCAGACTGTTCTCCATAGGTGTAGGACTAGGGAGCATTCCCACCAGCAGTGGATGAGAGTGCCTTTCATACCGCATCCCCGCCAACACAGATTTTTCCCATTATTTTTGATGTGAGCCATCCTCACTGGTGTAAGGTGGTACCTCATTGTTGTCTTGATTTGGATTTCCCTAATGATGAGTGAAGATGAGCATGCTTTCATGTGTTTATTGGCCATCTTTTGGTCCTCCTCAGAGAAGTGTCTATTCATTTCATCTCCTCATTTTTCTATGGCTTTATTTGGCTTTGAGGGACTCAGCTTTCTTAGTGCTTTGTATATTCTGGCTATCACCCTTTATCTGATGTGCAAAAATGTTTTCCCATTCAGTTAGCTGTCTTTTTGTTTTAAGTTGGGTTTCCTTCGCCATGCAGAAGCTTCTTAGTTTGATGTAATCCCATTTGTTTATGTTTGATGCTAAAATCCTTGCCATTTGTGTTCCATCCTCGAAGACTTTTTTAATATATAGGTCTTCAAGTGTTCTGCCTATTTTTACTCAATAATCTTTATAGATTCTGATCTAATTTCAAGGTATTTAATCCATTTTGAGTTGATTTTTGTATAAGGAGTGAGATATGGGTCAATTTTCATTTTCTTACAGATGGTTTTCCAATTGTACCAACATCATTTGTTGAAGAGACCTTCTTTGTTCCATTTTAAGTCCTTGGTTCTATTGTCAAATATTAGTTGGCTGTGTATCTGGGGATTTATGTATGAAAATTCTGTTCTAACTCACTGGTCTGAGGCTCTGTTTTTGTTCCAGTACCATGCTGTTTTGATCACTATGTCTTTATAGTATAGCTTCAAATTAAGTAAAGAGATGCCACCCAGCTTCTTGTTTTTCAGTTTTTGTTTTGGCTATCCTAGGTCTTTTGTGATTCCAGATGAATTTTATGATTGATTGTTCTAAGTCTTTAAAGAATGATGCCTGAATTTGGATGGGGATTGCATTGAGTCTATATAGGAGTTTGGGAAGAATAGTCATTTTGACTATGTTGATTCTACCTACCCATGAGCATGGGATGTTCTTCCATTTCCTTAGATCCTCTTCAATTTCTTTCTGAAGGGTTTTGAAATTTCCCGGGTATAGGTCCTTCACTTCCCTTTAAGATTGATTCCTAGGTACTTGATATTTTTTGATACTATTTTAAATGGAATTATATTTCTAATCTCTCTCTCCTCAGCTTCGTTATTTGTATAGAGAAATGCTACTCTCTTTTGTGTATAGACTTTGTATCCAGTCACTTTGTTGTAATGGCTAATTGTTGCTAGGAGTTTTACTGTGGACTCTTTAGCGTTTTCGGTGTATATCATCATATCATCTGCAAAAAGAGATAGTTTGAGTTCCTCTTTCCCAATTTGAATTCCTTTGATTCCCTTCTCTTGTAGGATTGCTACTGCAAGGACTCTTAAGATTATATTGAATAGGAGTAGAGAGAGAGTGGGCAGCCTTGCCTACTTCCTGACCTTAGTGGAAATGCTTCTAGTTTTTTGCTAGTAAGGGTAATATTGGTGATGGGCTTTTCATAGATAGCTGTAACTATCTTGAGGAAGGTTCCTTCTGACTCTATTGTGCTGAGTGTCTTCAACATGAAAGGGTCTTGGATTTTGTCAAATGCCTTTTCTGCATCGATTGATATGATCATGTGATTTTTGTCTTTCTTGCTGTTGATGTGGTGTATGATGTTGATTGATTTGTGTATGTTGAACCAACCTTGCATTCCTGGGATAAAACCCACTTGGTCATGGTGTATGATCTTTTTGATGAAGTGCTGGATTCGCTTTGCTAAGATTTTTGCTGAGTATCTTTGCATCTATGTTCATTAGTGAGATCGGTCTATAGTTTTCTTTCTTGGTGGTGTCTTTGCCATCTTTGGGAATGAGTGTGATATTAGCCTCATAAAAGGAGTTGGGGAGGATTCCTGTTTTTTCTATGGTTTGAAAGAACCTATGGAAAAGTGGTAGTAAGTCTTCTGGAATGTTTGATAGAATTCACCTGTAAATCCATCTGGGCCTGGGCTTTTGTTCTTAGGGAGTTTCTTAATTACATCTTCAATTCCTTCTGAAGTGAATGGTCTGTTTAGGCTTTCTAGATCTTCCTTTTCCAGTCTCAGAAGATGGTAGTTTTCCAGGAATCTGTCGATTTCTACTGGGCTACTCTAGCCTAATTGAGTATAGTTATTCATAATATGATCTCATGATATGTTGTATTTCTTGGGGTTCTGTTGTAATCTCTCCCCTTTCATTTGTGATCCTACTGTTTGGGGCATTTTCCCTCTTTTTTTTTGGTGAGTTTTGCCAGTGGTTTGTCTATCTTGTTTATTTTTTCGAAAAGCCAACTCCTAGTCTCATTGATTTTTATATTCTTTTCTTAGTTTCACTTAGGGCTCTTATTTTTTTTTTAATTTTTTAATTTTTAATTTTTTAATTTTAATAATTTTTTTCTTAATTTTTCACTTAGGGATCTTATTTCTTTGCTATTTTTCTGTCTGCTGGATCTGTCCAGTGGTGATAGCTGAGTATTGAGATCTCCTGCTATTATCACATTTCCCTTCATATGTTTCTCCAGGTTAGTGAGCAACTGCCTCACATATTTTGCTGACTCTACATTAGATGCATAAATATTTATCAGGGTTAGTACCTCTTGATCTAGTGTTCCCCTGTTTAGAATATAGTGACCCTCTTTGTATCTGATCACTTTCTCGAGGTTGAATGGTATTTGGCTTGAAAAATGTCACCCTTTTGATCTGTGCAAAAGCCAAGATTGCTATATACAGATGACTGGATGTTACAACCAGGATGGGACAGTGCACATCCAGGGATCACCACCAACAACACAGGAACAAAAAGCTCTAGCCTAATTTTTGGTCTATGATCTGTTCAACAAACATGATCTCCAATTCCAGAGGTCTGACTGAGACAACTGCAACTGAACAGGTCTTCCAGAAACATAATGAAAGACTTCATCCCAGGCTCCACCCTAGGAGCAACATGATGACCAAGACCACCAACTACAGAAGATGGATTAAAACGACACTGAAGAAACAGAACTGCTAGAACCACAAAGAAAGACTACATCATAAGCTCCATTCCTTGAGCTGCACAGTCACCAAGATCTCTAGATACAGAGGTCTGATTTTACCATCCATGACAAAGCAGAAGTCTTCCATACACCACGAAAGCACCGAGGTGAGAGCAAATGATCATGCAAGAAGTATATAGTTAATCCCATGACAGTACACTTAAGGGGGGAGAAACCCTGTATCTCCTAAGCCAAGGAAATTCCCTCTATAATATCCCCAATAGTTACTGTGCCTATGCAGGGGGAAAAGAAAAAAATCACAAAACAATCATTTTTCCTTCAAACAAAGCCACATAACGCGATTTATCTAGCTCCACTTCTTAAATAGAGGGGGACACAGGGGAGGGTACCAGGATCAAACAGATAAACCATCACTAATAGTGAACTGGACAAAGAGGGGGGTTATGGTGGGGTAAATGAATTGCAAAAGGGGAACTGGGATGGGGGGAGGACAAATTTGGTGGTGGGTATTCCCCTGATTCAATGTTGATATGTACCTAAAATACTACTGTGAAAGATATGTAAGTCATTATGACAAAATACAAATTTAAAAAAATCATCTTAGTCAATATATACATTTGAACATGTGCCAAAAATCAGAATTGGATAGTAAATAAAAAAGTAATGATCCAAAAATAAATAAATAAATAAATAAATAACTGTACTGGAATGACTGTCTCAAATACAGGCAGGGGATGGGAGGTAGGGTACTGGGAGGGGGGAATGTTACACTGGTGAAGGGGGAGTTCTGTTTGTGACTGTAGCCCTACTATAATCATGTTACTTAAATAGAAATATATTTATAAAAAAAGTAAAGAAAAAGGCATCTGACACTATCCTAACAATGAGAATGTATGAGGGAAATAGAAAGCCTATCTAGAGTACAGGCAGGGGTGGGGTGGGGAGGAGGGAGATTTGGAACACTGGTGATGGGAATGTTGCACTGGTGATGGGGAGTGTTCTTTACATGACTGAAATCCAACAGCAATCATGTTTATAATCAAGGTGTTTAAATAAAATATTTAAAAAATGAAACAAGTAAAAAAAATGTACTGACACTTGGTCATTTGTATCTTCTCAACACTGTTGTTCTTGCTGTCATGATCCATTTTCTATCATTTCAAAGGCAACCTCTGTTAAAGAATAAACAGATATTGAACTCATTCTAAACTCGAATCATAGTTTCTTGTTTTTGCTATAGAATCAGCCTAGTTGGACTGGCCTGGTTCCTCCAATTAACAAAAATATCTCTTGTCTGGGACTTGTTGGAATAACACAAGCCAAAAGCCCCTCTCAGAAGCTTGCCAAACTTGGTGCTTCCATGCCTTTGAAAATATTTGTGCATTTGCCTGGAATGCTCTTCCTGTTCATTTCCACTTAGAAAATTCTATTAACTTATCTCACATGTCTGAGTTTAAGAATTACTTGTTCTGTGAAGTGCCCTCTGATAATTTCCTATACCGAGTCACAAAGTCATTTTTGTGTTTAATTTTATGTTTTTATTAATACTCAGTTACTTACAAAGTTATTCACTGTTGAGTTTTAGGCATACTATGTTCCTGCTCTAATCTCACCACCAATGTCAGCTTTTCTCCTCCAGTGTCCTCAAGTTCAGTCCCACCTTGCCATTACCTAGGTTGTTGTGATTTCATTTCCCTGCTTTCCCTATTACTGGTGTAGACAGCTATAAACTCTCCTCTACACCACAGAAATATCTAAGTTCCTTTACTCCTAAACCACCATTATATCTTCTAGTGTACCTATTTTTACTTCTCCACTTGATTTCTTTCCTCTCTATCCTTTTCCTCCCTATACCCTGTGACCAAGTGTAATTTGAACACTTTACTTCATTAAATTAACTCATCCAACCATTTATACTATAGATAAGCAAAATTATCTGTCCTAGTTCTGCCTTATTTCACTTATAAGGTATATCCAAGTTCATCCAAGTTGTAGCAAAAGTGCATGATTTTATCATTTCTCTCAGCCACATAGTATTCTATTGTGTGTGTGTGTGTGTGTGTATATGTATATATATATTTATATATATATATATATACCATATCAATTCAGAATGGAGGTAGGGTTGGAGACTGAGGTGGAAGAAAATGTCTAAAATTTTGTTTTTATGTAATTTTAATTTATTTTTACCTCTATTTTAATTTGGAGTAGCAATAAGAGAGGAAATAGTTGGATTTGCATCATTAGCAATGGATCTTACTAATAATGAAGGATAGATCCCTGGAGTTATTGTTCTCATGATAATTCAACCTCTGTGAAATGAAAGGAGCCTTCCCTATCTTTCCCATGGAGGTATTTTCCAAGAAAGTATTTTCCAAGGAAGTGAGTAATGAGGAGAATGCATATGAAGAACGGGAATAAAGATAGTCAACACACAGTCAAGTCTTGTTGGATAACTGTAGTGCTAGGATCTCTGAAAAGAAAATCAGCTACTGGAGGAAGACCATTTAAGGACAAAATAACCTAGAAAAGAGCCCATATTCCTTCCTAAGCATGTGGGCAATGTGGGTCAAGTAAACATGCCAGTGAATGAGATACCTCTCCTTCCTCCTTCAAAATATCACTAGAAGGTCAATCCCTCACCAGCACATAATGCGTAGTATCTTGGAATGGGTAAGAATGAAAGAGAGAAAATGAAAAGATTAGACATGCATCTAAAGGAATGAAATTGTCTATAACATTTGATTTATGCCCAAGAAGTGTTCAATAATTTAGCTAGTTAGTATTACTTAGTATTTCATTTTCTGTTTAGTTTAACAATTAAATTATCTCACCAAGTTGAGATAACAAATTTGTCATTTAAATTCTAACAAACAAACACACAACACAGATCACAGATTGAAGTTGTTAGGTGCTTTATTATGTAGGGTTGTCCAGAGAGACAGAACCAGTATGATATATAGATGTAGAAATAGATATATGAGATTTATTATAGGAATTGGATCATGCAGTTAGAGAAGCCAAGAAGTCCTACCATCTGTCTTCTCAAGCTGGACAACCAGGAAAGCTAGTAATATAATTCTATTCTAGCCCAAAGACCTAAGAAAAAGAAGGCTGCTAGTATACATCCTAGTCACCAAGGAAGGTACTTGCCTTGCAAGGGTCTTAAAGCCCAAGACCAGAGAGATTAAAGATCCAATAGCAGAAGAGAAATGTGCAAACTCAAGAGAAGAACAAACTCACTAGTTTATTCACAAACTAGTTTGCTCACACACTCTCTACCCCTAGTTTTGTTATAAAATCCTCCAGGCATTGAAAGACATTGAGTATAACCTGCCATTCACATATTGGAGAGATTAATCTACTTTCACTAGGTCACCTGTAGAATATTACTCTCTTTTAAATACACCCCTTCAAACAAACTCATTGATAATTTTTAACCAACAATTGACACTTGACAACAGAAATTTGCCCATAAAACTGTCAGAGGGACTTACAGAAAAGGCAAAGAGAAAGGTAAGATTTCTCCCCTTTACTACTTTTTTTTTCCCTTTACTACTTTTAAGCTTATGATTCTGCTCTAAGGTAATTATGCATTACATAACTATTTTCACCACTTTCCACCACCACCCCCCAAAATTTTCAGCTAGCTTTCTGTATTTTATCTTCAGGATCTAACATAATCTCTGAGCCATAATAATTCGCACTAATCGACACTTGGCAGTATGAATAGTAGGGAAAAAATACAAATTGGTCATATGAGAATGACCACTGAGCATTCGTTAAAAAAAATTAAATTCCCTTGACATGCAAAGTTAAAAACTTGTTCATGATTGAGATTCACACATATAATAATCCAACACCCATATCTTTATCTGTATTTCATGCCACAATTCTATCAAATTTTCTGCCCAAATGAGCATTCTTGATGCAAAACATTGAAGTAAACTCAAGGAAACAAATTAAGGCATTTAGCTCTGTCTTAAATTCTTATTAGTTTTTTTCCTAAGTTTCATTATCCTTTTTATTCTTCCTTTCTTGCCCCACCAAAGCTTTTAGGAGAAAGGAAAATATGAGAACAAGTATAATGAGCTATTTAAAAATATTTTTTAGTAACACATTCCAATCTCTGCAAGTGTTTTGATGTTGCAGTACAGGTGAGGAAATGTGGAGGGAAACAGACAAAGAGCAGAGTATAAGGAGTACAGAAGAAAAAATAAAACATTCAAGCTAGAAGAGTTTGAAATTCAATTAGCTAACAAGTTTTACATTCGTATCTCTATTTTGATAAATGTATATATATATATATATATACCATATGCATATATGCTGGGAAAACATATAAGGCAAGTACAAGTAAGTTTATCTACAACCCAATGAGTAATTTTATCATGTGTCTAGTCACCATTGCGCATAATAAGAAACATATTAAGTGGTCTTTAAAATTAATTTTGTCTTCACAACTGTACCTCCATAGAGAGACAAAGTGAATTTTGACAAAACTTAGCTGGTAGTGCTCAAGTAATATATGGTAAGGTTTTCTGCAGGAATTGGAATTGAAAGGGAGGAAGGAGAAAGCCACATAAGGAAGAGTTTTGGTGCATTAGTATCAATTCTTTCTCTAATCACCCCTGTATGATCAAGCTGAACATCTAACAAATATCATTTCAGAATCTGCCTGCAAGAATCCTGGTTAGGGTTAGAGACAATTTAACAAGAAAGGTGTTTGCCTTGTAAGAGGCAAACTCAGGTATGATCACCCCAATAGTCAATATAGACTCCCAAGTCTACCTGGAGTAATTCATCCTTGGGATACGAGAAAAATAAAAGACAGTCTGGTAATAATATACAAAGACTACAGAGATGAGGGCCTGGAGGATAGCCCATGATATAAAGCTTACCACAGAGATTGGTGAGTGCACTGACAACTATCATGACAATGATAATGATAGAGAGAAATAGAAGGCCTGCCCTTAAGAAAGGCAAGGGGTGTGGATGGAGGAAGGAAATGGGGACATTGGTAGTGGAAAAACTGCACTGGTTAAGGGTGGTGGCATACATTCTATGTTTGAAACTCAACTATGAACATTTCTGTAACCAAGGTGCTTAAATAAATATATATTAAAGGAAAATGACCCCAGTTGTCAAATTAAATACACCCATGTGTGCCCTGGTTTTAATAAAATGTTATTTGGGAAGGGTTTCTCATCAAATGCAATGGATAAATACTGCTGTCTACAAAGCCCTCACCGCAGGCAACCAACAATCTTTTTATGTTGAAAACCCAAGCGCCTCATGACTGTCCTTCACTAGGCCCCCTCCTATTCCATCAGTTCATCTAATTACCTCATCCTTCCTCCATTTCTGAGCAATATCTGCTTATTTCTATCTCAGGACTTTTGAACTTACTATTTCTGCATTTGTGATATGAATACTCTTCTGAGAAACACATGATTTCCTCCCTCACTGTTCTTAGTTTTTCTACTCAAATATGACTTCCTTCAAGGAGCTTTGTCATATGATTTTCTCTGAAATACTCTCAGGGACCTGGAGAGATAGTACAGCAGGCAGGGAGCTTGTATTACATGCAAATTACCCAACTTCAATCCTTGGCACCCTGTACAATTGCTTGAGCCCTGCCAGGAGTCATCCTTGAGCTCAGAGTCCTGAGTAAGCCCTAAGCATCACTGGGTGTGGCCAGAACAACAACAATATAAAATACTTTCAATCTTGTGTCTCTATCCTATTACTCTGATTTTTTTTCTCTGTGTTTGGCATTTTTATTATTGGTTTCCATTGCATTCCTCTACACATAGGAGAAAACGAACTCAGAGTGTGTTGACCACAGTATCTATGGTGCTGATACCCCCATAGAACACACAGCCGAGACTCTGGAAAGTGGTGAAAATTACAAATGGGAATGATTACATTTCAAAGCCTAAGAAATGTCCAGAAGATAGCTAGTCTTATGCTTTAGAACGTCAATGAGTAGATATGACTAGAAACATTATCTCTAAAGCACATTGCCAGTAACAGATGAATGAAATCGAATTTCAAAGTTGCTTTCTTGTATTCGACTTTATGGTCAGTTTGATGTGACACTGACCTTGTTCTCCTGTTGTTTCCTTTTCATAACACAATTTGCATAGTTTAAGGATAATTCTGTAAGATGGACACAACTAAAGGCAATGGAATAAAATGTAGTTCAAGATTCTTAAGATTTACAGTCCTCAACAGTCCCGTGTAATTTGAATGTGTCCTGTGGTGCAGTTATAAGATTGCACACACGAAGTGCTGTCTGCTTTGGGAAATGTCTAAATGTCCATGTACAGAAACAATAATGATTGGTCCCTACACTGCCATCAACTAAACTCAGGGAATGCACAAAATGAAAAGGTGACTTGGACTTAGACTTGATTCTAGTTATAGATTATTTAAATTAGATCTAAAAATTATTTTATTATGGCTCATTTCTGAACCATAATCCACAAATTCATCTTTCTGAAGTGAAGACTATTCTCCTAAATTGAGGTTGAAATGTGTTTAGCTCAAGTAAAAAATATCTAATTTAATCTTAAATGTCACACAAATGATAGCAAAAGTAGGATTTAGGGAACAGAGCTGCTTAGAAATTTATACTAATTCTCTATTGTGAAATAGGCCAAGTCCTTACAGCTTGTTTCAGAAACAATGTCATTATTTATTACCTTTTAACTATTCATTCTGTGAATAAATCGAATACAAGTATATAAAAATTAAGTAAAATAAACATAGAGAATAGCCCAACGTTTCCTAGTTAAATTAAAACTAGAAGTTACTTATGTTATACTAAAAGGTCAATAATTTATCTTAATATTAAGAAAATATGTGCTTTACAAACTTATAATCTATTGTATAATTCACCATGAGAATCATTCCATACTGTAAAATGATAATATGGGAGATCAATTAAATACACAAGGGGTTAAGGGTTGTAACTTGAGTGCAGCTAACTTCTGTTTGTTCCTCAGCAAAATAGATCATCCCCTGAGTACCATCAGATATGCTCACCGAGCACAGAGTGAGGAATAAACTCTGAGCACAGCCAGATATGATACAAGCCAACCAAAATAATATTATTAAAGTTAATTTCTAGAGATAGAGAGATACTACATAGGTTAAGGTTCTTGTGTTGCTTGCAGTTCATTCCTAACACTCCATATAATTCCCTGAGTACCACCAATAATGATCTCTAAGCACAGAGCCAGGAATAAGTCCTGAGTACCAAAGGGTTTTTTCTCCAAAACAAAAAAATAAGATAAAAGAAAAGAAAACAATTCTAAAGCCTAAAAGCACAAAACTCTATTTATGTTAGTATGTCCAGTTTATATGGAAAAGAGATATTCTTCCTCAAATGAGTCAAATTAAAAGTGACATTGCATTTAAAAAACGTCTTTCTTTAGAAATGATAACCATGAAATTCCTCCGAAGTCAAAGTTTTATTAATTAGTACTTACTATTTTGTGATGTGAAAAGGACTGGAATGTGACTCCAAAAATTGTTCTGATGCAACAAAAGGCAACCAAATCGAAAGATAAAGAAGTATGAAAAAAAAAACCAGATTTAGTAGACTGGAAAATGCTATGATCTTAAGATAACATAAGAAAAAATAAAAATACAGCTATAAGATATCTATGTTACATTATTATATAACTAAGAAATATAAATTGTAAAATGACATGTAACACACAAAGTAGAAAATTCAACAGATTTTATATTTTAATTAACCCAATAACTAAAATAACTATAAAACTGTTTCTTTTAATTTTTAGCTGGATGTCATTGAGCACCTAATCTAAGTTAGAAATGTCACAAGCATCCTACTCAGAAAATAGATGGTTCAAGTTTTTCTCTTTCCTATAACAGGAAGATGCATTGAAAAGTTTCAAGAGGACTATTTGAACTATGCATGATAAAAGCAACATTTCTATTTACTATGTCATAAATCTAATGAAAATAGTACACATGGGAGTTTGATCCTATTTTTAATATAAATTACTTTATTTAAGAGTCATGTATCACATCATTGACTTAGTTTATCATAATACATTTGTTTCCAGGTAAATGGATTGAAGTTATTAAAAGAAAAAGTCAAAAATTATTGTATCTTGCAATAAGGTCATTAAGTTATTGTCAGAGGTTCAGCAAGCTCTTGTTGCTAGTTGATCATTCTGTTACTTCTTTTGTTTCAGAAAATTAAGTGGCTTCAGATACCCATTGGTGTTTCAGGTTGTGTTTCCTATAGGGATGACAGTATTTAAAAAAAGAGAGGAGCATTTGCAGTGGCAAGGATCAGGAATTTCAAGTATTACTGCTTATACTGCAGCTTTTGTGGGGAGTGTGTTTGGCTGCCAGGGCTTCTGGAAGTACAAGTAGGCCAAGAGTGTGACCTCACTCACTCCAAAAAAAAAAAAAAAAATCCTAGTGACGTTAGCCCAAATACTTTACAAAATATTTCCAAAATTTTTGCTAAATCTTTGCCAGCTTTCAACCATGTTGGCCACTTTTTATATTTTAAACCTTGTTTCTCCTCTACCATTTATATATTTTGGAGATCAAGGGAAAAAGGACACAATTATGGTTACAGGATAGAACCTGACAATACCTCTATGCATGGTTCCAGAGAAGCTGAAGCAGTGAACATTGCTAGAAACTATAGCTGCACAGAAATAAATATCAACACTTCTCTGCATATGGATGTAAACAATTTAGGGGATAATGACATGACAATGTAGGTTTATCAATATTATAGCATATAACACATATATTCTGGTAAAGAATGCTGATAGTAGATACATATGCTTATGTAAGAACCGGAAATATAGATTAGTCTCTATACTCAGATTTTCTGTGAACTTAAAAACAATGTTTAAGGAGCTGGAAGATAGCATGGAGGTAAGGCATTTGCCTTGCATTGCAGAAGGATGATGGTTCAAATCCTGGCATCCCATATGGTCCCCTGAACCTGCCAGGAATGATTTCTGAGCATTGAGACAGAAGTAACCCCTGAGCACTGCCGGGTGTGACACCCCCCCAAAAAAAAACAGAAAAAAACCAACAACGTTTAAAATAAAAAACCTCCCTTTAAAATAATTTCCCAAGCTCCCCAAAATGAAGTCAAGTATGACAGAGAAAATAGTTGAGATAATGATCTTATTTGACTGAGGTTAAGTCAGGGGTCTCAAACTCAATTTATCTGGGGCCACAGGAGGCAAAGTCAGGGTGATCCTTAAGTGCAAAGTCAGTAGTAAGCTTTGAACATTGGGGGTTGTGACCCAAACAACTAAAACAAAACAAAACAAAAAAAGATTCCTCTAGGGCAAGGCCACAAAACGTTGTATGGACAGCCGCGAGTTTGAGACCCCTGGGTTAAGTTCTTATTATGTCCAAATTTATTAAACCTTCTGTTTGTATAAATATAAATTAGGGTTCTCTCCCAGGATCTTTGAGGGATTCCAAATTCTTTACATTTAGGAGGCCTTTGAGGTATGACCAACAGTTTTACAGTAAGTCTTTGGCATTTAGGAGCTGAAAATGAGAAAGGAAATCCCACAGCTAAATAAGATGGGTGGCTCAGAAAGGAAGAGGCAGTAGATCACAACAGTACCACTCCTTCTGTTTCTACCATTCTCTTCTGCCCATACCATGCTTATCAGAAAGTGTGTATCCATGTCAGGAACAAAGGGAATTGAAGCTATTGCGATAAATTGCAAACAAAGACTAGTTGAATTTTATTATGTTTCCATTTTGTGGATTAAAAGGGGTCAAATACCAGCAATTTCATACAAGTAACAATAAGTATTTGAATTTAATGACTACTTATTATGTGCTGTGTAATGATCACTTCTGGGCATTTTTATGGGCTGATATGCATCAATCCAGAAAAGCATATTGAAACCCACCCCCAACTTCTAGTATTTCAAACTGAACCTCATTTGTAGATTAGGTTAAGAAAATATTGCTATGCTTCTATAAACTGCTTTTTCTATTTCATCTATCTCAAATAAAAAACTGAGGCACATTGTTCTGCCTCATAAATTGAGGGGGGAATAACAGATGGTACCAAGACCAAGTTGGTATATGAACATTGAGTAAAAATTAAAAAATGATCAGACTTTAACCCCAAATCTAAAGTCAACGACAACATAACCTATACCCAATCTACAACAAGTTAGACACAGAAGGAACCACTTATTCTAGCAGCCTGGGGTGGGGGGGCAAAGGATATGAGATGCATGCTGAAAACAGGGATGAAGGGAGGACAACACTGGTGGTGGAAATGTCCCTGATTCAATGTCACTATGTACCTAAAATATTACTGTGAAAGATTTTTAATTTACTTTGGTTAAAATAAATATTATTTACAAGGAAAAGAAAATATCATAATGACTATGAAAAAAGAAAAAGAAAAATATTGTAATAATACCCAGAGACAATAGGGATGAAGTCCAGAAGGACCAATTCTCGATATAAAGCTTACCAAAAAGAGTGGTGTTCAGTTAGAGAAATAGCTACACTAACAACTACTATGATAATGGTAGTGAGTGAGAGAAATAGAATGTCTGCCTTGAAGACAGGCTGGGAGAGGGAGGAGGGAGATGGGGGGATTTGGTGCTGGGAAGGTTGCACTGGTGAAGGGTGTGTGTGTGTTCTTTTTTATAACCAAAACCAACTACAAGCATGTTTGTAATCATGGTACTTCAATAAAGATATTTTTAAAAAAGAAAAAAAGAGAAAACAAATAAAAAATAAAAAATAGGCACAGACAACTAGGATCAAAGGGATGAAAATAGACTTTGAATATTTGCATTCATGACTACAAATGCATATTCATAATCACTGTGCAATGCCAGATCAGTGAAATTACTTTAATAATCCATAATGGTCTTATTAAATTAACAATACGCATAGCCAGCATAAAGAATATCCCTTAAATTATTTGTTCTCTTTGGGTACAATAAGTAGAGCTTTTGCCTTGTACATACCAAGCCAACTTGCACCCATGGCAGTTCACATGGTCCCCTGAGTAGTTCATCTGAAGTGATTCCTGAACATAGAACAGTAAAGGATGATGATGATGATGATGATGGTGACAATGATAATTTGTTCTTTAAAATACAATTCTTTAAAAAAGCAGTGGAGTCCTTTTTGAAAGACAGGAAGTTCTCACTCAAGTATTATTACTATTAGACAATAGTGGGTACTGGGATATATTAAGTCAGTATAAAGACGAACTTAGTCATAAATAATGTTACTAAACTTAATAAATAAAATTGAAGCTTCTACTGACTACAATGACTGCAATTGAGCAGAATTTTTCCTTGGACATAAGACTCTCCTAGACTTCATCCTAGGATCTGTGTAAAAACCAAGATTTCTTATTACAGAAGACTGGTTTTGACTACTAAAACTGAGTTAAACAGGGGCCTGGAGAGATAGCACAGCAGTGTTTGCCTTGCAAGCAGCTGATCCAGAACCTAAGGTGGATGGTTCGAATCCTGGTGTCCCATATGGTCCCCTGTGCCTGCCAGGAGCGATTTCTGAGCAGATAGCCAGGAGTAACCCTTGAGCACCGCCGGGAGTGGCCCAAAAAAACAAACAAAAAAAAAAAAACAAAAAAACAACTGAGTTAAACATTTCCTGGCACCATAAAGGAAGACCTTGAGGTTTGACAGCTAACATGTCTGGAGCCTGAAGTCAGTCTCATCATAGTATGCTTCAAGAGTAGAGACACCCTGTGTCTCTTAGACCAAGGGAATTTCCTTTTAAATTTTCACAACATTTACTGCACCTGTGCAAAACGAACAAATAAACAAACAAAAAACATAAAAACTTGCCACATCAGCCCACCATTTTTTAATTTTTTAATTTTTAAATTATGTTTCTATTTTTCCTTCTTTCTTTTTCTTTTTTATCTCCTTTTAATTTTATTTATATTTATAGCTTCTAACACAGGGGCTCCCGCCCACCTTTTTTTTTTAATTTTATTTTATTTTAACACCTTGATTACATACATAAATGTGTTTGGGTTTCAGTCATGTAAAGAACACCACCCATCACCAGTGCAACGTTTCCATCACCATTGTCCCAAATCTCCCACCTCCCACCCTCCCCATGCCTGTACTCTGGACAGGCTCTCCATTTCCCTCATATATTCTCATTATTAGG
>PVKC010002358.1:0-43887 GCA_004027635.1 Crocidura indochinensis
GTGTATTGTTATATTCTGTCTCCTTCATAGCTGACTCAATGGTCAGAGGGAACTTGATGATGTCATAGTGGTCAAGCTTGTTTCTCTTGAGAGTGCTTTTCTTAGGATATATAGGCTGCCTTTTTAGCTGCATGTTTTGACTCTTTGGAAGGTGGGTGATGTATAAATTCATTTTCTTTTGGTGACTGTGGATGCCTTTTAACACTGCTTTCTTGGCCCTCAAAGCTTTGTTTTTGGCTTCAACTTTGGAACGGGCAGTGGTTTCATTCTTAGCTTTCAGCAGCATCTTCAGGAAAAGTTACAGAATTCTTAAGGTAGTCTGATTGGTTATCTAGTGGATGATAAGAAGCTTCCCAATATTACTTTTTATAGGGCATTTTTTTCCTTTGGCAGACAGTGCAAGAAGAGGTGCCAAATGACAAATATAATTATAAAGCAATATATTTATTAATGTTATATAAAAGTGAAATAAGTAAGAAAAGTGTTCTATTGTGTAAAAAAATAAAAAGGAAACACGAGGAGGCTGGAGTGATAGTACAGTGGTATGTGTGTCTTGCATGCGACTGCCCAGGATGGACCTGGGTTTGATCCCCATAGTTGCCAGGGCATGCCTAAGCCTTTAGGGGTGCTCAGCCACCAGATGTATCCTCAGATTTTCCTGTTGGGTAGAAATAATTTAACCCCCATGGGGTTCCTCAAAAGGTCCGCTGTGGACGCCTTTCCCCCCTGCATGGATGGTTGAGGAATTTCCAAAGAGATGCCTGGCATTACATTTTTAGCCAGTATCTGACTATCTCTCCTTTGTATATATGAGGCAAAAATATTGGCCTCTTTCAAATAATTTGGCAAAGAAATTCCAGCACCAAAGTTTATTTGAGAACCCCCTTTTTCTGGATTTAGTCAGCCCTAAAAAAGCAAAGACAAATTTTCCCTCCTTTTCAAATTTGTCCTTTGCAGCTGAAATTTCTGGTAATTAAGGGTGTAACCAGAATACAGATTTTGACTTTTGTCCCTCCTTTAGAAATAGGGAAACTCTTTCTTGAGGATTTGGCTCCTCCCTTCCTTTAACCTCTAAAAACAATAGGAGTCCAGCCTAGAAAAACCAAGTTTCTAGATATTTCCTATTTTCTCCCAATCCTGATTTTGCATTTAAAGCAAGCTTGCTAAGAGTTACCTTGAACTGTGACCTCCTCTCCTGTAACTTAGAATTTTTAGTCACACCCGTAGCTTATGTATTGTTATCAGTTATACTAGGCTTTGTGATTACAATTATTCTTCACCTGTGGCTAATTTTACCCCTATAAATCCCCTGCTCAAAAATGAAACTTGTGGCACTCTTGCCAGAAACGTGTTGACCCCACACATACTGCGTGTGGTATCATTATTTCATATTTCATATTCATCCACTCGTGTTACCCATTTTTCTCCTGTGAAAGGACTATGACCCATGAGAATTGCTGAGACGCAAGACGTCTACAACGCATAGTCCCATATGGTCCCCTGAGTTGGAGGATATTTCTGAGCCAGTAGCCATGAGTAACCCCTGAGCATCACCAGGTGTGACCCAAAAATTAAAAAAATAAAAGAAACACTAAGACATAAAACTGAGTGAAGTTGCTTAAGAATGTATACACTTAGCTATATTATTAATAAGCTTTTGAAACCCTAGTTAAGCTAGTCTTTAGAACACTGGGGTCCCTTTACCATGACAGCAGGGGGAATAACATTTATGCTTTATGAAAAGGTATTTTTGCTAGCATTCAGTGAAATGCACTTCTGAAGTAAAGTACTTATGGCAACATGTGGCAGAGGAAGATGAATGGAAGTGAAGATAACTGAGAAAGAATCCCTATGGGGAATAGGATGTGAATTGGGGAAGGCAAAAATTTGAAAAGTAGTTTTTTCCAAAGCAGCTTTGGAAAAAAAAAAAACTGATACGAAGTGTCACTTAAAAGGTTCATCAACTTTATCCAGGCTAGCACCCAATCCAGTTGAGTTGAATGACTTTGGAGATAGAACTCACCTGTGAATGGTATTATTATTAGCTCAGCCTTTCTTCCCAATAGTTACTTTCTTTTCAGCATAGCTCTTAGATTATCTTATTTCTATGTAAAACAGTGCTGAGGTGAGAGTGAAAGATGGGATGTGAATTACCTTAGAATGAAATAATTTTATTAGTTACTAATTACACTTCTATTGCCATTTGGTTAATCCATAGTGTAATAATATATAAAAAAAGATAATTGTGCAGTTGTATTTGTGTTGTGCTTTAAAATTATTTTTCAGCTTTTAAACATTAAAAGAAGCAGCCATTTAACTAAACTCTTACATTCTGCGAACATTTGGAAAATAGGAAAGGGCAGCCAGTGACAGATATTCAAAGTAATAACTATCATTATAGACATGCTTACTATATTTTAGACTTGACTAATATTTTCATATCTGTAGTCTTACCTAGTTTTTCTAGAACTATGAATAAAGTTTATATCATCTTTGATTTGGAAATGAGAAAATTGAGGCTTAGAGAAATAAACTTCTGTCCCAAGATTGAGATAGGAACAGTATCTTTATCTGCAAATATAAAAATGATCTGTTTTTAAGTTTTTGGAAAACAAGAACTCTGATTATGTGTAGGTCTTACACCTGCCTCTTCTCTCAGGCATCACTCCTGTTGGGCTCAAGAGACTTTATTCGGTGCTGGCAAAGGATTGAGTTTAGATCAGCCACATGCAAAGCAAGTGTTGTGCCACTGTATAACTGCTCCAGCCCTCTTTACTTTTTTACTTTAAGAAGCATTGTTAGCTTATGCAAGAGGCAAAACTGAATCTTAAATGAAGAAAACATAGTCTTACAAATTAGAGCAACCTTGTTCAAAAACACAGTGGCCATATCTGCACCTGGCTAGCTCTACAGATTTACTCTGTTCTCTAAGGAGACTCAAAAGAGTCAAACAACTTGAGAAAAATTATGGGTTAACTGGCCATGCAGCTGAAAGTTGGCACTCTCAGGAGAGAGCAAGCTCAATTCCCTGATTTGCCAAAGCCATGCCTGCTACACCATCACTCATGATTGCCACTTCACTCATAGCCCTGCTTTACTACTCCTCTACACCTCTGCAGAGTCCCCAATCTAACCAAAACTCCAGGTGTGCCAGTATTTTGGACTGATATAAAAAACTTTTGATAGAGTGAGTGTGGGCACTGTTCCCTTGCCTTATCATACTTGTAGAAGACCTGGCAAATGAAAACATGCCCCACAAAAGCCACTGTATCAGCAATAGTGCTTGAATATCCTGAACCTGTTTGTTTAATACTGTCATCCTCATACGAACATGCCACTGTGTAGCTGAAGTTGCCTAATATTTAGAAACAAATAAAGTAACATATTGGTCAAATATCAACAAGATCTTATAAAAGCTGATAATGACTTAATGACCTTATCGGGGACACAATAATTTTCACGAATTTCCTTGTCGCTGTACTTCCTTTTCTTTCCCCCTTTTCTTCCTTCTCTTTTTCTTTCTTTTCTTTTTAAAATAGCTTTTCTCCCACTTATCTGGAAACAAATGTATTACAATCAACTATGTCAACTGTGCGATACATGCTCTTTAAATAAAGTAAAATAGGGCTGCAGTGATAGAACAGTGGGTAGGGCATTTGCCTTGTATGTGGCCAACTGGGTTTGATTCCTGGCATTCCATATATTTTCCTGAGTCTGCCAGGAGCAATTTCTGAGTGCAGAGCCAGGAGTAACCCCCGAGTACTGCTGAGTATGGCACCCAAACAAAAACAAAGCAAAGAACGAAAAAGTAAAATAACAAAAATCAGAATGAATTTACTTAAAAAAATCAAATTTACCTAGTTTGCTAAATTTACTAGTTGGGTTATAAAGGTAGAATTGTGCTTCAGATGGAATTTTGCAATGAATAAATGAACTCAGATACCAGACAAACCACAGAGGAATTTAATGCCATTCATGGGAAACCTGGATTATGTAGGAGATTAGTGAACTCCTCCTCCTCATTTAATTACTGTTTTAGTTCTTATTCAGTGGTTCTAACTCACCATGATTTTATAGCCCTCTTCTGAATCATTTATATATGCTCTGATGAGAGAGTGGGCTTTTTATATTACAAATATATTTGTGAATCACTAATTACTTTCAATTTACTGCTGATAAGCAAGAATTGGTATCCTATTAGGTTGATAGTCTTAGGGTTGGTCTGGTGCTAACAACCTGGAAATCTAATTAACAACTCTTCTAGCTCATAAATAACACTAATATTTGACACCAATGGGTTTGAGTACGTACACCAGGGGACAGATACAGTTAGAGGCTAAAGCACATATCATGTCCTTGTAACCACATAATCCTCAGTGAAATCTGGACTCTAAAATTGACCTATCTTTCAGGCTGTTCATGTGGTACTTAGAGCTTCTTAGCTCTTTTTGGCAGGCCAGCTCCCACATTAAAAAGTACATGTATAATTCCATTTAATACTGTATTTCTAACTCTAATCCTTATCACTCCTCTTTACTACTCTGGTAGTATTTTTTTACATACATGCCATATAATTGGATATATTTATATGTCTTCATTTTCAACAAAGCACAATATAGTGAACAAATAACTATAACCTTTAGTTGAGTTCAAGTCTACTTCTTCAGGAAATATTTCCCAAATTCTCAAAGCACAAATTGACATTTCCTGCTTTGTGCTCATATCATATTAAGTATGTTGTATAATTTGGGGCCAGAGTGCTAACACACTCTAGGGCATTTGCCTTGTATGCAGCTAAAATTCTACTCCCAGAATCCCATGTGGTCCTCCAACCGACCAAAACTAATTTATAAGTGCAGAACAGGAATAACACCTAAGTGTGACAGGTGTGGCCCCCAAACAAAAACATATTATATAATTTAAAGGTAAATATTTCTTGGCATTAACTCTTGAACTAGATTATGATCATCTCACTACTCTAAGTATATTTTTATTCTCCCAAGAAGTTGACTCTTTGACCTATTTCTGTACCATCTATACCACTTATAACATCTATTAGGCAACTGTTGTTATTAAGCAATCAAAGTATAATGTTTTTTAGTCTTGAATTTATATAGAGAGAATCATTTTGCCAGTGTCTTGTTTCTTTCATTGGGCACCCAGGTTTGTTGTTGGTATTGTTTGTTGGTTTTGGAGACATACCCAACAATGAACAGGAGTTACTCCTAGATCTGCTATTAGGAATTACTTCTAGCTGTTCTTGAAGGTTCTATTGGAGAAAGAAGATGGAGCTCAGATTGGCTGTATTCAGGGCAAACAAACTATCTGCTATACTATGACAACAGCCGTGAGCATCCTATTTTTGTGTTTGATTTTAATCATTTTCCCCTGAGATTATTCCAAATTATTTGATATAGTAATAAATTATGCTATTTTATTTTCAATTTCTGGAAACCACTAAACAACATGTTGCTCCTGTCACTGATGTTATCCATCTGACCCTTGAACCTTTGACTTACATTTGGTTCATGCTGTTAATGCCTCTGGGCTTCATTTAGTTCATCCAGTACCATTAAGTTGTGTTCATTTGTTCTTTGGGTTGGGTGTTGTGGCTGAGTTTATATGAGTAGTTATTTTACTCTACTTGATTAAGTTCATTCAGTCATGTATACTCAAATGTCAGTCATCAAGGAAGCTCTTCTCAGGGTAGGTTGGTTGCTAGTTGGGGTGATAAGGACAAATGGGACACAAATATGTGGTCTGTCCTGAAACAATCGTCTATCAGTGCATTTTAATTTCTTGTTTTGTATGGTTGATTTTGGTTTGGGGGCCACATTAGAGGCCACATTCAGGGACTACTCCTAGTTCTATGTTCAGGAATCATTCCTGGCAATACTTGGGGGATCTTATGTGTGCTGAATCTAACCAGGATCAGCTGTGTACAACAAAAGAAACCTTTACCATTGTGCTACTTCTCTGGCCACGTGTTCTGACATAATTCCTGAGCTAAGACCAGAAATAATAGGCTGAATAGTTCAACTCTATGTACTCTTTTATTCTTTCATATTAAAGTCAAAAATTATAAAGGGATGACCAGTAAAAATCTTCCATGATGCCAGGATATATTTACCTATTTTTATTTTTTGATTAAAAACTATTAATATTGTATTAATTTACAATTTTGTGGAATTTCATATTAGCTTTATTTATCTATTTATATAGGCATCACCTCTTCTATCCCCCCACCAAAAAAAATAGAAGAGAGTTACCTAGTTATCTTTTGAAGGTCATTAGAGTTGACTCCTTGTTTGGGTTATGGTTACTAAAACTGCTCTCAATATATACATACATATTTGTAAAAATATTTTAAAATTTCTCTTAAATACCTACACAAAAATTGCTTTGTCATTGCAGGGTGGAATTTATCTGGATGGAAATGGGTTGGGTTTCTGGAAAAAATTAACAAATAGAAATCAATGGGCTTTTTAAGAATATAAACTGTTTTTCAGAAAAAGAATACGGAATGATATTACTTAGATGTGGTATTAAGAATTACTGAATGAAGAAATGCAATGGTTTAAATGTGAGCTGTCTTTCACATCCTCCGGAAGCAGAAGGAAATTGAGTGGAGGAGGAGAAACACAAATATGAAAGTAAGGGGGCCAGAGGCCAAGTTGTCTCAGGGGCATTGGAGGTGTTAAAAAAGGACAGAACTAAATATATAAGTCAAATACAAAGTAATCAAGAGACTCAATTTTAAACAAGCTAAACTTAAAGTGGGCCTATTATACTGGCAAGCTGGGGTGCAGGAGGTGGTATGGTAGTTTGGGATGCACTCTGGGAACATTCACTGGTGGATGTTGCCTACGGCCAGCGTCCTTAGACAGCTTCTTCTTTGTGGGGTTCGAGAGCCTTTCACGGGAGAGAGTGGGACACAGAGCAGAAGGAAAAACGGAATATTATTGTAGAAATAAATTACCACACACGATGTATGGGGACTTGCGTCTATGAAGACGAAGACAAGTTTATTAATTCTGCTGAGTGACTTTTAAAGTTGAACTCTGGAATGCAGAGTAATTTTCTTGGGGGATCAAAGAAGATGGGAGCTGGTTGGAAGAGCACAATGGAAAGGGCTAGCTAAAATCTACATATTAAGAAACCTATACTGAGGGTGAAAAGGAGTTTTGTTGTGGGTTAGTTTTTGTTTTGGGTAAAAACAGGAGAAACCAGGTAATTTTCAGGGAAGTGGGAAGTTTTTGGGTAAGCAGGAGAAAACTAGTAGTTTTCAGGGAATAGAGAAAATGTTTTAGAGTTTTGGGGAAAAACTGAAAATTGCTTTTATCCTGAGCTGAGTTTTGGGAAAAAAATGATCTTGGCGCCAGGGTGGCACAGATCAGAGAGAACTGGTCAGTGGAGGAACTTTTGGCAGGAATTTGATACTGTCCTCCTTTGTTAGAAGGAGAAATACTGAGGCCTGATTTCTAATGGTCAAAAATAAAGAGACATAGAGTTACAACCACGTTAGAATTAATGCTAAACACTCCACGCAAAGGGGTCAACTGATTGATTTCTCTTAAGCAGGCCTTTTTGGCAAAATAATTCCTTTACAGGAGTGCAGTGCACCTGGGAAGGCTAAGGAGCACTTCTGCTGTCTGTACTTCCTGAGTGGGATGTGACAGGTGGAGGGACATTGACACTGGTGGTTGGATTGGTCCCAATTCATTGTATGTCAGAAACTAAACTATGAAGGACTTTGTAAATCACAATGGTTTCAGTAAAATAAAAAGAAATAAAAAATTCTTTTATTTATTTTATTTTAAATCACCTAATAAAGTCTTGGGTGAATGATTGGCATTGGAACTCAAAATTGTTTTAAATTTATTAAAATGGATCAATATTTAAATTAAATTATAAGCGTATATCATAATTTTTATAGGATAGCCTAAATTTTAGCAAAGTGTTTCTATGCATGCTTACTTAGAAGACTTATGAAATCAAGGTGACAGTCTATAAAATTTTGATGTAATAGGGCAGTTAATAAGTCAGTTAAAAATGTAAAATTGGAATAAGAGAGATAGCATGAAGGTAAGGCATTTGCCTTGCATGCAGGACAATGATTCGAATCCCGGCATCCCATATATCCCCCAGACTGCCAGGAGTGATTTCTGTGCGTAGAGTCAGGAGTAACCCCTAGCATTGCTGGTTGTGACCCCAAAACAAGACAAAACAAAACAAAACAAAGTAAAATTAAGGGTGGCACCATAGTGGTGCCAGAAATAACACTGTGTGTAGAATAGAAATTTGGACTATTTTTCAGATCCAAATAATAAGTGGATCTCAGGAGATGGAAAGCTTTTGCTGGCAAATGAATAAGTTTGAGGCCTAATACTTAGGCTTTCAAGGATTATTGATTCTTACTTCCAGATAGTTCTAACCTGGTATCTGGTGCTAACTCACTTAAAAATTATACTTTTGGACTTCGTGATTAAATAATACTAAAAGATAAGTTGTATTTAGTTTATAGGTCAATGTGAAGATAAATAAAATCATAGCAGTGAATTTTCTTTGAGCTCTTAGGAGAAATGGAATGTTATAATTCTCCTCCTTATCGCTAAACATTCATCAAACTTAGACTTTATTCAGCCATTTCCACAAGAAGGAAGGCGGTTTTTAAATTTCCTTTTTGTCCCCAGTACATATTGATTGAATCGAATGGTTTTTATCTCTTTCCTCCTTTCAGGGTGTGTAGAGTTGAGAGCTGTCAGCCAATTTAGATTACTTTATAGAAACACCTTCTAAAATTAAAGCTTGAATGTTGGACTTAGAATTGGTTCTCTTACTCTTCAAATAAAATAATTAAAATGTATTTATGTATTATTTATTAATATAATTTACATATGTGATCTCTAATAATTTATATGTGTATCAGACTATATGCTGCTGGATCTAAATTATTTTTTTTCCTGCTTCCAATTTTTATATCACTGAGTTTTTTTTTCATCGTATACATGTCAAAAGAATTATCTAGGAAAAAAACAACACTGATGAGTTCATTAAAGGAACAAGCAGGTGAAGCAAAAATGAAGTAAAGTTTCATTCTTTGGTAAAATATGTTACATAAAGAACAGCTGAAAATTCTACCCCCTACACATCCAGAAATTAAATTTTTAATACTTTTAAAGTTGTGTTGCTATATAAACATGTTTTTAATCCTTTAACTTGGCATATTAGTATTTAAACTAATTTGCAGTTCTTTTAAATTCCTCAATCCTAGGAAAATATGTATTTTAAAGTCATATTTGCTAATATAAGAGGTTCATGCAATCTGAACCATAGCATTAGAATGTAGAGGGAAAGAACTGTCTGCTTTGTTCTTGCCTCTTCAGATGCTGTCACTACCCTCTGTTCTTGCAGAAAAGTGGGGCTTGATGACAATTTGATGCTACATTTTACAGTAATGACTCCAAAATTGGTGAAACTTCATTAGTGAATGTCATCATCGTGCATGTATGTGTGAATGTGAATATTAGGAGAGCAAGAAATACTGAGTAAGAGATGACATTTTATTGATTTTTATAGTCTTTTATGAAGGTTGACCACATTCTTTTAAAATTACCCCCTGTCAGTTTCTGCAGATCAATTTTCCAAGATTAAGACAGTTTAATAGATTTTTTTATATCTAACTTCCCATCTTCATTTCAGATTTCTGTCATACTGCAAATTCACTTCTAACAGCTTTGTGAAAAGTAAGTTTTATTCTTTCATCTTGATGAACAAAACCAATCTGAGTAAATCATTGAATAATAATTATTAATAGTTATGTAGTACTTAGTCTAGCCAGGCACTATTCTTTTACACTTATCACCTGTTGAGGCAAGTGTATGTATTAGGTTCTCGTTAGAGATAAGACATTTGGAACAAAGAGAAATTGACTTCTTTCAAGTTACCTGATAGCAAGCAGCAGGGCTGGAATTCTACTTCAGCTCTACTTAAATTCATACTCCTAATCATTATATGATGCTGCCATCAGAGTTCAGAGTCTAAAAGACTGCATCTCCCAGGCTCTGTAGCTTTCTAGAATATCCATTTCATGAACTAAAATATTTTCTTTGGAATATCTCTGGTTAGAAAAGGAAATATAAATACTAAAAATAGGTTCTAGTATTCGGATTTTTACTATATATATAACTAAAACCCTAAATTCTAGGGAGTATATTCTCAACATAAAGTCCTAGGGAATTAAAAGAAACAAATAAACTATGGAGCTGACCTAGTTTTATCCTAATCCACTTGTGATGACAAACACTACTTGGATGTTCCTGGTAGTCCTTAGGACTGTAGGGCCAGAGCAACAATGTATCCATAGGCTCTTGCATTGGACTGACATTCAAATTGCAGAAATTGTAGGGATTGGCCTCTGGGCACCTTGAGTACTGTTAGTTATGGTCCAACTCACTACAGAAAGTTCCAAGCAATAACAAAACCTATTTTACAATGTAGTACATTTTATTAAATTTTTTCTTGTTTTTTTTTTTTTGATCACACCTGGCAGTGCTCAGGGGTTACTCGTGGCTCTACACTCAGAAATTGCTCTGGGCAGGCTTGGGGGACCACATGGGATGCCGGGATTCAAACCACTGATCTGCATGCAAGGCAAACGCTTTGCCTCCATGATATCTCTCTGGCCCACATTTTATTAATTTTAAAAGTAAAAATTTTCCATAGGGAAAATTAAGATTTGCATTATTTCTACTCCTTAGTAACCTAAGTGGATACATAGAGCTTTCTTTTAAATTACATATCTATTAGAGGAAATTAGACTCAACTGAAGTGGATGAAATAGGAGAAAACTTTAAATTTTTCTAAACAGAAAAAAAGATATTTGGATTAATAGCTAATATGGAGCACACATATTTGAAATTTGGTACTACAGTAATTGTTGAGATATAGAAGAAATAGAAACTATGGTTTATATCTTAGAAAATAGACTATGTAGAAAAATGTCATAAGAATTCAGCTAAAATATTCAGTGTCCCCCAGAGACAGGAAGGGGAGAGGGCATTTGGGATGTTGAGAAACTGGGACATTGGTGATGGGAAATGTGTACTGGTGAAAGTTGTTGTTCATTGTATGACCATAACTCAATCATGAACAACTTATCTGTGAAAAGATATATTATGAACAACCTTGTAATCATAGTGTTTAAATAAAGCAAAAGAAATAATGCACAGAAAAGGGTCAGTTTAAGCTATATTAAAATGAGTGTGAAAGGAAAAAGGCTACCATAGAAGTAAAAAGTATTAGCTTACATTTTTGGAGTTTATGATGTTTGAAGGACTAGAATATGCACACACAGATATACACACACATCACATGTGTAACATCTTCACTGAATCATGTGAAATAGAGCTCTGGAAGATGCTATACTTTTTTCACTGCCTTTCTGTGACTAGAATTATTTTTCTGAATAAAAAGGAGTAGAAAAAAAGAGATAAATTAATCCATTTTCCATTTTCATTTTTCTAGCTCTAAAGTTTCTGTTTCTTTTCAAATGCAGTAATGTCGTGTTGAGTACGGAACTTTTGAATATAGGGATTAATAAAAACAAATGAACAAACATTACTAGAGAAAATTGATGTATACTGTTGGGTAGAATATGTAATTCATAGTTATGCAAAATTTCTATGGTAGTTTAGAGAACAGAACGATTAAGATAAATTAAGATTTAATAATTTTCACAGAATAGATTGAAAACACAGAGACAGGTCCCACTGAGGGTGAGAACACTGTGAAAGGAAAATACTGAATATTGCATCACAATAGGATCTCCTCTAAAGTGTAGAGCAAATAGATTAAGGAGGTTTCTTTTTTTGCTTGTTTGCTTTTAGTTTTGGGTCACAATTAGTGGTGCTCAGAGGTTACTTCTGGATCTGCACTCAGGAATTATTCCTGGTTGTCTTGAGGATCATTTGGATGTCAGAATTTGGATCCAAGTGGGCTGCGTGCAGGGCAAACACCAAACCACTGTACTATGACTCCAGCTCCAGGGTTTGATTCTTTTTGTCTTTTTACTATTAGGCTTAGGCAAAAGGAAAAGACAATTCAAACTAGTATGATGTGGAATCCTCATACATTACTGAATCCTCAAGGTTAGAACAATAAAAATTTCTTTTTTTGTTCCTTTGATCCTGACTCTGGATACTCTCGATATGCCAGCATTTTGAACTTTATAAAGAACAGAAATATTCAGTATAGTGAAAAGATAAACAAACAACATTATTTCAATAAAACCAGTATCAAGAGGATTCTAAAACTGTTCAAAGAATAATTTTGACTGATAAAGTTTCATGATCAGAGCTAAGATATCAGGAGTATTGCTTAAATTAAGTGAAAGAGTGAAACTATAAGCTATTTTACACCTCACATAGAATATATATATATATATATATATATATATATATAGTTTGTTTGTTTGTTTTTTGTTTTTTGGCCACACCCACACACCTGGCCATGCTTAGAGGTTACTCCTGGCTCTGTGCTCAGAAATTGCTCCTGGCAGGCTCAGGGACCATATGGGATGCCAAGGATCAGACCTATGTCCATCCTGGTAAGGCAAATGCCCTACTGCTGTGCTCAGCTCAGAATATATGTATTTATACAGTAAATTTCATACAACTATATTCTATTCAAAGGGATTTTTGGGTGAGATGAAGTAAGATTCAAAAGTAGAAATAATGTCCAAGTTTGGGACTTGATATATTGTTTGAAATGGACTTCATTTTCTATAAACAATCAAAAATTAATTTTAACAAAGTTAAAATTGGTTAAGATGTATGGCATTTAATAGACCATCTTCAAGGTCTTCGTGATGAATATCTCTGAAACAACATTCATTTCTCTGTTAGCTACTTGGCCTACTCAGTGACTCTGGCTAAGATTTTCCTTAAGTCTTTATCTTCAAGAGTATCCTGACAGATTTTGGGGAGTTTTTGAAACAGAAATTGTAATAGTTGTTAATAAAGGTTAAATATTTCTAGATTTACTCTTGTTCTCATTTCATTACTATTTAATAGATATCCTGATGTAGAGAAATAAGATGAACTGTAGCTATTTTTTTGTGAGGGGGAAGTACAGTATTAGTATTAGGAATTAATAGGGATCATAAGGTATAGTTGGAAAGAAATCCATAATGAGGATATTAGAGTGAAAAGAAATGGGTATCTCTAGGCTAATGTGAATACCAATCTGTTCCTCTGGAGATTTAATGGTCTTTTAAGTAAACTGGTGAACTTAAACTGTCATGATAAAAGATGAAACAAAAAATGACATAGTAAGAAGGCAGAATTTAGACAGTGAATAGAAATATACAAACAACTTGGTGATGGGAATTCCCCTGATTCAATGTTTATTTGTAAATGGAATATTACAATTAAAATAAAAAAAATGGAAAAAAAAGAAATATACAAAGAATATATGAAAATATTAAAATGTATAAATCATACAATAAAAGCTTGAAGTGGGTGACATTCAGATGCAGTTAACATAAGAAAAAGTTCTCTTCCTGAGAAATGGAGGCCAATTCCCATAATACTACACTACAGGAGGTCTAATTCTGCAGAGAAATGTGATGGGATTTTAAGGTATTTCTCAGCATGTTGTTCATAGATACATAACTAGAATTTTGCTAAGATATGAGCAATGTTTTATCACCCTCTTTTTCAGAAAGCCTAAAATGAATTTGAGGATGTTAATGGAGACCAATGAACCTGAAACAGAAAATTCCCAGGGGGATGATTGCTAGCATGAGAAAAGTTGAGTCTAGCCTCAGAAAGGCGAATTCTGACTAGTTGTACATAATTCCAAGGTCTCACAAGAAGACTGAGCCAGGCATTTTTAACTTTAAAATGGATGCTTTTATGTTTTTTTTTTAAGAGAACATGTTTAGTTGGTTAATGTTTTGCTCTCCTGTTAAAGCAAATATGTACTCTATTTTCTCTAACCTCTATTGAATGTGACTGCACTCATTTGAGAGGGCTATTGAAGAACTGACAGAATGTCTCTAGAGAGATGGTTACTTGCCTTCAACGTGCTGCAGCTAATAAAGGAAAAAGGATTAACTCCTGAATTTCCAGAAGACAGCATTCACATTTCTCTACCTTCCTTACTCCTTTCTCTAAGACAAGAGTGTCAATATAGATAAGGTGTGCTCCAGGGACTGAAAACGACCTACCCAAGTTATGAATCTTCATGTTAGGTTTACTTAGGATTAAGGGTTTGGTTTATAAAAGCAAACAGTCTTGAAGTTCCTGAGTAAATCTGTCAGTCACTTCAAATTAATTTTGCAGATTCAACTGTCCTGAATATCTTTCAGTTTCCTTTCTATTTACTGTGTCTGAATTAGAACAATAAATATGAAGAATTATGAAAATGAGTAAGCAGGTTTTATTGGTGTATTGCTTGACACAAGAGACATGACCTTTCATTGGAGAGAAGTTGGAAAACTCTAAGCCTTTCTAAAATAGTTATAATTAACCTAGTTGATATTACCACACAAAAGATGAAGAAATTTACAGGAAATAGACATTTAAAAACCAAATATTATTGCATTTTCATTCTTTTTTTGTTTCTTTGTTTTTTTGAGGTTTTGTTTGTTTGTTTGTTTTTGCTTTATTTTGGGGCCAAAACCAGCAATAGTCAGGGGTTACTTCTGGTTTTGTTCAGGAAACCAGATGGGATGCTGGATACTGAACTCAGGTCAGCCTCCTGCAAGGCAAGTTCTTTAATAGGAGGGACTATAGAGACAGTGAAGAGGGTCAGAGAGAGCACATGTGTGTACAAATGTTTTTCTGGAGGGTTTTGTTGTTCATTTTTAAATGCTAAGCATCTACATTTTTTTCCTGCTTTGTTTATGGGGAATGGCTCAGAATCGTTTAATCATCTGTCTTTGGAATCTGACTGCCTAGGGCACTGGGAGCCTTTCTTATCATTGTGTCTCACTGTGTGTCACCTTCCCTGGACAGCTATAGGATCAAGATTTAAAAACAAAGTTGTTCTTTTATGCGCACATCTAACAAAAGCACAGGCTGTTCAAAGTCCATCAAATGAATGCCTAGCATTTAAAATCGAACTGAATTAAATGAAGCAGTTGATTATAAATGCTAGACACTTAATTTAGAAACCATAGCTTAAAGAAACAACACATGACTAAGGATTGTTCATTTTGTGGAAAAGGAAAAACAGAATGTTATGAAAGGAATCTTTGAGATATTGTTTAAGGGTGAATGACTTTCAATGACTCTAGTGACCCAAAAAGCTCTATAAATGCATTACTATTAAATGAGTATTACAATATCATTTGTATCAATCTTTTTTATCTCTGAAGAGACCATTTATAAAGCTACTCATTTTTGATATGCCATGATGACAATAAGAGGGTTTTTCTCTATAGAAAATTTGGAATTAACAGTATTAGATAAATCTCTCTCATATCTATAAAATAAGTGAGAAATTTTATTTGTGATTGATGTCTGTTTTTTGGTTATCTCAGTAGTGTTCTATTTGAAAACTATGATGCTGCTTTTTAAAAGTAGCACTGTAGGATCAGGACAAGTAGACTTACTATTTTTCTGAGCTTGAAGGTTATAGGAGTGCAGGCTCGCAAACCTCTCCAAAGAATGTTTCACAGAATAGTCATTGAGTGCTGCTGCAGTGGCAGATTAGATTGATGTCTCGATGTAGAAGAAATAATTTAGCTGAGATGGCTGCTCAGCATTCTCATAGGGAGAATTTATTATTTTTCCACACTGACAGAAATGAAGTTTGCATGTTTTCCTTTGCAATAAAGTTTGATACAGAATATTAATAAAGAGTTCCATCCTGTTTTGTGATCCTTTATACTTTCACACTATAGAAATATACATCTAAATATGATATAAATTTAGATACTTAATTTTTAAAGACATCCTCTTTAAATCATTATAATTTTTCTTTTAAATGTGGTAGACTGGGAATACAAAAAGTTACTATTTGATTTTTGCAGAGGCAAATATGACATATAATATTAAAATAAAATCCCCATGGATTACAAAATATAAAGCTATGATAATTAGTTAAATCATTTAATATATGAAGTAATTGAATATATATATTTTTGGTTTTTCAGCCACATCCAGTGATGCTCAGGGGTTACTCCTAGTTATTTACTCAGAAATTGCTCCTGGCTTGGGGACCATATGCAACTCCAGGGGATCAAACTGTGGCCCATCCTAGCTTAGTGTGTGCAAGGCAAGTGCCCTACCACTTGCACCATCACTTGGCCCAAAAAATATATTTTTAATTCACATCTGGTACAGTGTAAAGGTTCATAGGTAACTCTTTCTTAAGAACACTATTTTATGAATGGGATTGTTTGCTATAATAAATCTGTTCTGCTAGAGATTAATTATGATTTTATAGACCAGACAAAAAGATGAGTAAAATAATGAATGAGTCAATAAGTAAAAGACCAAGCCCAGTGTAGATTGGCTAAAATTGAAGTAGAAAAACAAAGTTTTTTGCCTTGAGAAGACAGAAGATGGAGTTAGATCTTCTATTGGAAAGAGAGCCATTAAGAATACCAAAATGTACCTATAAACCCCTATCCAAATCCTTGGCTAATCCTGTATCTGACAAATACATGTAATATTTTAAGCTGCTAAGAAGAGAGAGATTTATGAATAGACAAAGGACTGTATAGAAATTTTAGCCACAAAGTTAAGAAAATTGGAATTTTGTATTTCCAATCAAATTAAAATGATCAATAATATAAGTATTAATTAAAATTATTGGTAACAAGATAAAATATAAAATACTATTGTAATAGTTAAGATATAATGAGATTTTATTTGATATTTGCAACAAGATGAAATAGAAACCATAGATCAAACATTTTTATTTGAAATTAATATTATGGCCACTATGTGTAATAAATATTATTATTAGCAATAATATACAGAAAATATATATTACCAAAATTAAAACATATAAAGAAAAAAATGACAGCACCTAATAGAAATGTAGAGACTTGGAGATAGTATCAAAATATCTTATGTAGATGCTTTCAGATTCTACAAAAATGGAATACAGAAATCAGAAAAAAATAAAAATTTAAAAATACTAATCAGGGGCTGGAGCTATAGACCAGGGTAGGGCGTTTGCCTTGCAAGCGGCCAACCCAGTAGAGACATCAGTTTAATTCCTGACATCCCTTATGGTCCCGCGAGCCTACCAGGAGCAATTTCTGAGTGCCTAGCAGGGAGTAACTTACCCCTAAGTGTTGCCTGATTTGACCCAAAAACCAAAAAAAAAAAAAGAAATGAATTAAAGTATGTTCACATTTGATTCGGAACAAAACCAATCAGTTCACAAATCAAATAATCTTAGGAATACCAAGTAAAACAAAATGCAATGAAAGTGAAACCTATGTACATAAAAGTAAAGGGGAAATATTAAAAGCCAGATTAATAAAAATATATAAATCCAATGGTAGGTGAGCAGAAAAAATGAACCATTTAACAATAAAACATTATGTTAAGGCTGAGGCTATAGCACAGCATTAGGATGTTTGCTATGCACATGACAGATCCAGGTTGGACCTGGTTCAATCCACGGTGTCCCATATGGTCCCCATAGCCAGGAGTGATTTCTGAGCACATAGCCAAGAGTAATCCCTGAGAGTCATTAGATGTGCATCCTCCCAAAAAACTCCAAACTTCCCAAAAAATTAATATTATTTTAAGGTATAAAATAGAGTTCAAAATATCTATCAACCTAGAATTCAATTTCCAGAATGACTAGATAACAAAAACTGAATTAAAAATATTGCCAACCTATCTGCACTATTATATAGTGAAAACTCTTCCTATTGAAAAGAAATGATACAAGGATGTTCAGTAAAGAACAATAATAGAAAGGTGAAAGCAGTGGATAAATGAAGATGCTAATTTTCTTTATTAATTTAACATAAAAATTGTTACAACAGAAAAGTGGAAGCAGAGACAGATGGGACTATATTAAGCAAGGAAGCTTCTGCACCTCAAAGGAAATAGTGGCTAAGATACAAAAGCCACCCACAGAATGGGAGAAACTATTCACCTAATACCCATCAGATAAGGGGTTAATATACAAAATATACAAGGTACTGACAGAACTTAATAAGAAAAATATATAGTCCCATCAAAAATTGGGGAGAAGAAATGATCAGACACTTCCTCAAATAAGAAATATATATGGCCAAAAGACACATGAAAGAATGCTCCATATCACTAATAAGGGAGATGCAAATCAAAACTACAATGAGGTACCATTTTACACCACAGCGATTGGCACACATCACAAAGAACAAGAACAATCTGTGCAGGCAGGGATGTGGTGGGAATGCTGTCTAGTCCAACCTTTATGGAAAATTACATGGAGATTCCTCAAAACCTGGTATACATTCCAATATGAATCAGGTCATTTCCTGAATATAATCATTATAATCCAACCAAGCTAAAAACAAATGCTCTTAATTTTCTTATGCTGGTATCTGCTTCAGCTTCCTTTCCACAGGCAAACATCATGGTCTTCATATGCAAGTATTTAGCTTATGTCTCCTAACAGCAATAAAACATCTTTAATTTTGTTCTGATTCTTTTAGATTTGTTTCCCCATTGTCTTTCAACTCTCGTGATTTATAACCCTTGAACCTCATTAATATTCATATGGAGCAGAGAAAGCATTTGATAAGGTCCAACACCCATTCTTGAACAAAACTCTCAGCAAGATGAGAATTATAGGAACCTTTCTCAATGTAGTTAAGGCCATCTACCACAAGCCAATGGCAAATATTGTCCTCAATGAAGAAAAACTAAAAGCCTTCTCTCTAAATTATGGTACAAGACAAGGCTGTCCCCTCTAACCACTCCTATTCAACATAGCACTGGAAGTACATGCTATAGTGATCAGGCAAGAAAAAGATATCAAGGGAATCCAGATAGGAAAGGAAGAAGTCAAGCTTTCGCTGTTTGCAGATGACACGATACTCTACTTAGAAAACCCTAAAGTCTCTACCAAAAAACGTCAAGAAATAATAGACTCATATAGCAAGGTAGCAGGCTGCAAAATTAACACACAAAAATCAATGGCCTTTCTATACACCAATAGTAATAAGGAAAAAATGGACATCAAGAAAATAATCCCATTCACAATAGTGTCACACAAACTCAAATATCTTGGAATCAACTTGACTAAAAATGTGAAGGAGATATAAAAGAAAACTATAAAACTCTGCTCCAAGAAATAAGAGAGGACACGTGGAAATGGAAACACATACCCTGCTCATGGATTGGCAGGATTAACATCATTAAAATGGCAATACTCCCCAAAGCATTGTACAGATTTAATGCGATCTCTCTAAAGATACCCATGACATTCTTCAAAGAAGTGGATCAGGCACTTTTGAAATTCATTTGGAACAATAAACACCCTAGAATAGCTAAAGCAATCATTGGGAAAAAGGATATGGAGGAATTACTTTCCCCAACTTAAAATTTACTACAAAGCAATAGTTATCAAAACAGCAAGGTATTGCAATAAAGACAGGGCCTCAGATCAGTGGAATAGTGAATACTCAGAGATGTTCCCCAGACATGTAATCACCTAATTATTGATAAAGGAGCATGAAATCCTTAAAGGGAGCAAAGAAAGCCTCTTAACAAGTGGTGTTGGCACAACTGGCTAGCCACTTGCAAAACATTGAACCTAGACCCCCAGCTAACATCATGTACAAAGGTTAAATCCAAATGGATGAAAGACCTCAATATCAGACCCAAAACCGTAAGATATATAGAACAACACGTAGGTAAAACACTCCAGGACATTGAGACTAAAGGCATCTTCAAGGAGGAAACTGCACTCTCCAAGCAAGTGAAAGCAGAGATTAACAGATGGGAATATATTAAACTGAGAACCTTCTGCACTGCAAAAGAAATAGCCCCTCACTGAGTGGGATACAAGAGCCCCCCACTGAGTGGGAGAAACTATTCATCCAATTCCCATCAGCAAGGGGCTCATCTCCAAAATATATAAGCACTGACAGAACTTTACAAGAAAAAAACATCTAATCTCATCAAAAAATGGGGAGAATAAATGGACAGACATTTTGACAAAGAAGAAATACAAATGGCCAAAAGACACATGAAAAAATGCTCCACATCACTAATCATAAGGGGGATGCAAATCAAAACAACTATGAGGTACCACCTCACACCCCAGAGATTGGCACACATCACAAGGAATGAGAACAAGCAGTGTTGGCAGGGATGTGGAGAGAAAGGAACTCTTATCCACTGCTGGTGGGAATGCCATCCAGTTCAACCTTTATGGAAAACAATATGGAGATTCCTTCAGAAACTGGAAATCGAGCTCCCATATGACCCAGCTATTCCACTCCTAGGAATATAACCTAGGAACACAAAAATACAATACAAAAATCCCTTCCTTACACCTATATTCATTGCAGCACTATTTACCATAGCAAGACTCTGGAAACAGCCAAGATACCCTTCAACAGTTGAATGGCTAAAGAAACTGTGGTAATATACACAATGGAATATTATGCAGCTGTCAGGAGAGATGAAGTCATGAAATTTTCCTATACATGGGTGTACATGGAATCTATTATGCTGAGTGAAATAAATCAGAGAGAGAGAGAGAGAGAGATGCAGAATGTTCTCACTCATCTATGGGTTTTAAGACAAATGAAAGACATTCTTATAATAATAATTTTCAGACACAAAAGAGAAAAGAGCTGGAAGTTCCAGCTCACCTCATGAAGCTCACCACAACCAGGGATGAGTTTAGTTAGAGAAATAACTACGTTTTGAACTATCATAATAATGAGAATGTACGAGGGAAATAGAAAGCCTGTCTAGAGTACAGGCGGGGGTTGGGTGAGGAGGAGGGAGATTTGGGACATTGGGGATGGGAATGTTGCACTGGTGATGGGTGGTGTTCTTTACATGACTGAAACCTAAACCCAATCATGTATGTAATCAAGGTGTTTAAACAAAAAATATATAAAAATTAAAAAAAGTAAGTTGTACTTATAATACTCATATAATTTTGAGGGATTGTTTGTCTGTTTGGGGGCGATTGCTAGTTTTTGTTTTGAGGTCACAAGTGGCTCCTCTAGGTTCTGTGCTTAGAAGTCACTCGTGGAGTTACATCGAAGATCATGGATGCTGGGGATCATCTTCTGTATGCAAAGAATGCACTCCAAATATTCAGCTATTTCTTGATTCCCATTTAAAATTAGAGAGATTTAGTGATATGCTTCCTATTATTGCAGTAATAATATATCTGAAAAATAAAATGTACATGCAATAAAAGATATTCAACTATAAGAAACTTGAAAAAATATTCATGTGGATATTAATGACAGGCATACCACAGTATTGGAAAGATTATAAAAAGCAGAAGGAATCCTAATAAAGTCTCTATCAGCTACCAGCCTGTCTCATTTATACGCTTGGTGCATAGGTACCCAAATACTGCTGGATAGTCCCCCAAGTCCCCTAGGATGGAGTCAAGAGTAAGCACAAAGTCAGGAGTAAGCCCTAAGCACAAGTAAGTTTGGCCTTAAGCACCAACCCCTCAAATATATAAAAATCACCAATGTCAATATTGATTGATAGTATTAATAAAATTATAATTAATAATGTTGTTTTATGTCTAGGAAGTTATAAATTTTGGGTGAGAAAATATGTCAGAAAATAAAAAATAAATATATCTGGCCAATATCACAAATGATAGATGAAATTTCTTATTGTTCATACATTTATCAAAAATTAATAAATAGGGGGACCGGGTGGTGGCGCTGGAGATAAGGTGCCTGCGCTAACCTAGGACCGACCGCGGTTCGATTCCCCGGTTCCCCATATGGTTCCCCCATGCCTGCCAGGAGCGACTTCTGAGCGCATAGCCAGGAGTAACCCCTGAGCGTCACCAGGTGTGACCCCCCAAAAAAATTAATAAATAGTATTTTGCTAATTTTGATAACTTTCTAAAATAAACACTATTTGCAAAATACCATGCTAAGTGAAAAAAAGCAAACTTGAAAGCATATATGGTTGATGACTGATTCCATTTATATGAAAATGTTAGTATTGACAGGCAGTTTTACTGTTCTTACAGAGATAAGAATAGTAGTTGTTTCAGGTAGTCGGTTAATGATGATTGACTGGGAAGAAAAAGTGCACAATTATTTTTATCCCATTTTCTGTAAACAATGTCTCAATTTAAAAATTAAACATAAATCATAAACATTTCAAATAGTGAAAAATATGAAAAATATCATGAGTAATAGTAAGGTACTCTTATGATGACAGCTGATTACATGAGTGAAGAAGAATTCAAGTTGAAAGACTTTTTGAGAATGCATTATATGAATTGAGACCTACCAAGTAATAAGAAAACAGCCCTGTGAAGATGTATTAACAAGAGTTTTATTGAATTCGCAAGGGCAAAGATGCCAACAAAGCAAGTCATGTATTATCTGGGGTCCAGAAAGAAAATAAATGCTATTAAAACTACTGAAAGTGGTATAAGTGCTGTAGGAATTAAGTTAAAAGGAAACAGTGGGCCTAGTTAAGATTTTGAAAAAAAAAATATAGCAAGATTTGTATAAGAATAAGAAGTCGGGGCCTGGGAGATAGCATGGAGGTAAGGCATTTGCCTTTCATGGAAAAGGTCATCAGTTCGAATCCCGGTGCCCCATATGGTCCCCCGTGGCTGCCAGGAGCAATTTCTGAGCATGGAGCCAGGAGTAACCCCTGAGCACTGCCAGGTGTGACCCAAAAACCAAAAAAAAAGAAAAAAAAAGAAAAAGAAGTCCAAATATTATTTAAAGTAAATTAGAGACCATCAGTACTTAGATCAACTAATTGGCAATTTATTTTTTATATATCTAAATGTGGATAAGTTTAAAATTATTTTTACTTATTCTTATTTTTTATTCTTTCATTTTCATGTGCTATTGTTGTGGTAATGATCAGAGGTAACACACACACTTGACTGTGGTGCTCACATACTTTTGTTGCAGTGCTTTATTGGGGTTACACAATTTTGTTGTGATATGTGAGCAGTTTTTAGTGACTGTACTTACTAGAGATTATACTTTGTTGTGGTTCTGAGATTTCCGATAGCACAACTGCTGGCATAGCTTTAAGGCTCGTGGGGGACTTACCTGTCTCAGGCTTTCAAGAAAGATTTTTTTGACCTGAGCTATGTTAGGAAACACATCTATATTATTGTTATCGATTATAACTAAAATTAGCAAACAAATTCTTTGAACTTATAAAAGCAGATATTTTTTAAAAGGTGGACAGTTGATGAGAACTACTCATTAAAGGAAAGAAGGCAGAGATAAGAAAAGGTAGCAGATGATAGAAACATGGGACTTGAGAAGAACAGGGTGGGAAAAAAAGAAACTAATACCGAAGATGTGAGTGTGTGTACATATGTATTTACTGGTAAGGACAAAAAGATGCATGTGATATAGAACTATTCTCTAATATTTAAAATAAGCAAAATATTAGAGCCAGGATATAGCTCAATGGTAGAGTACTTGCTTTGTAATTGTCAAACTATGTGTTCTATTTTGGCAATGCAAGAATCAAATGAAGGAATTTGAAAATGAAACTCTTCTTTGCTATAAAATCTATCATCTTCTTTACATGAGGTTTTTTTTATCAACAAAATTCCATGGAATCTATGTTATGGAAGCAAGTCATATTGTACACTAAGACATAGCATTTGAATAGCATTGTTAAAAAAGAAGAAAGGAAACATTGTTTATTCTATCTGCCTCATAAATCTTATCAAGTGCCCCAGGAAGTTAGCACAAAGTATAATTGAAGACATGTGACTACACTTGTAAATTAGATGTGTTTTGTATTTCAAATAAAAAGATACCTCAAAGGAAATTACTCAAAGATAAGCAAAGGTTTTTCAGTTATATTTACATATTTTTTCTGCCCAATTAAAATTTTTATTCTGTGAAAATGATTTTTATATTCAGAACACTTAAGAGTTTTGAGCCTAGAAAAGCATATGCTTATATATTTTATTAATGATGATTTTATAGCCTGAAAAATTTCTTATAACTAAAAAAGTAAGTTGATAGGAACTGTATTTAATACAGAACATACAGCTTAAACAATATTTATGTGAATGTGCTCAAAGGACTGACAATAGCATACATTTGGGCAAAATAATCTATACCAAAGTTTATTTTATGATAAATACCATGTAATTTGAAGGTCGAATTTTGTTGAATATCTCATGCATTTTATTGAGTATTGTACTAAAAACAAAAGGTTTTAGTTTAAGGTGCTCACCCTTATGATGGTGTAGACTGCCTGGAAATTCTTGACCACACTACTACCTAGTTAGGATAGAGAAAGTATTGTACTACATTTTGTTAGCCCAAGAGAAGATTGTAATTTACAATATGAAATACAGCCGCTACTGATTTAGTGACACTTTTATGTAAGGATGTCAAAAAATCATTGTCTTACCATGATTTGGGCAATATATATAAAAAAGAGTATAATTTCCTGGTGTTAATATTTGACTATGTCAGAAGTTATATAAGAAAACATTTAAGCATGTCTGTGCTATGTGTTGTATATTTTTGTCCTTCCTAGGAAAGATATCGTAGTAGAGCATGAAGAGTACAAAACAATCCTTCAGGAGATACTTCCTTCAGTAAGGAAATAATCTATGCTCTATTTTCTGATTCGGAAAGTCACCTGAGAAGCATTTGTATGTGAGGGACTGTGGCTGAGAATGATTAGGTTTTAGAAAATGCTGTGTTTAGAAGAGGTATTGAGTGCTCTGCCCTTAGGTCTTTTTGACCTGTGCCTACTCTTACAAATAAGCCATAGTTCCATTTTCTCTAAATTTGAGCAACAAAAGTAAATTTCATCTTGATAACCTCAATTTCATGAGAGGAATAATGAGTAAGTATTTGGGGTAGGTTCTACAACCTGCTGTAAATCTTGTTCTTGAGATTGTAATGGCTCTTTAGGGAAAGCTAGTACTAGCTATTACTACAAGATAAATCAAAACCTAATTATCATACCTCATATTTTATTTAAAATCAGTGCCCATTATCAGAGTTTTGCTTTAGGACACACTAAGATAAAGTTATGACAAAGAACAGGATAGTTACATAAATACTTAGATAGCTAGAAAAATGGAATACTGTTTTTATATAGAATTAAGATATAAATAATGTTAGAAAAACATAAGGTAGAATATATTAATGGTTCCAGGATTCCCTAAGATTCTATTCTCTGAGATTACAGAATAGAAGCCCTATTCCAATCCCAATAGTACTTCTATCATTCAACTGGGATAGGGACAGAAAAATTTCACATTTGCTTTTGGTAGAGCATGGCTATAATATAACTGAAAAGATATAAAAGAATTCTTTAGTCTTTAGAGACTCAGAGTATAGAATGTATCCAGGGGACTTGAGCACAAGAACTAGCAGTACTAAGGAATCAGATGAAGACAAGGCATTTAGGCACGCACATACTTAATTTGCCACAAGGTCTTTCACACTACTTCAAAGAACAACTTAAGAGGACTGAGACCCAATCTCAGCCTGAACCACTTTGGCAGGAATAAAGACTGAAGATAATTTAATTGGCAAGACATAAGAGGATCCAGTGTGACACACTGAAATGAAATCCAAGTCACACAGCTGTTTGTCCGGACAGGGCTGTGCAGAAGCTTGATAAAACTAGGCACTAAAATGATCCAAGAAAATAGAAAAACAACATTTTCTTCTTGATTGTTGAGGTCTTTCCGTAAATGCAGTAAAAATCACTAAGGAATGCTTTAAATATTGTTGGCATCACTGGCCAGGGTCTCATTTGATAAAGCCATAGAATTTTAGCAAGCTATTCACTGAGCTTCCATTACTTCTCACAGAAAGGAAGAGAAGCATGTATTTCCATTGCAATATGCTTGGACTGCATTTTCCTATGCTCATTTTTTAAAAGAGCATTCAATATGTCAGTAAGATTTGAACATCCAAATATTTATGAAAATAATAATGATCCTGGTTTGAGCTTCTAAAGCAGCTTCCACCAGAAAAGTTTGGGCATTATTTTGCTAACTTTGAAAATATTATCTGGAGGGTGGTATCTGGAAATATTATCTGGAAACTATATATGTACTTTTTATTCCGAGAGGAATTCGATTAAATAATGTGTCAAAAGTTGAAAACATTTAGGCAAGCTTGTGATAAATTCATTCATTCAATATACTGAATTATACCTTACAGTAATAAAAAAATCAAGAGAATTATTTTTTTTCTTTTGGGGTCAATTCATTTAATTGATAGAATTTTTCCTCTGTATGATTTTTTTCTCCCAACTAGATATTTTCCTACTGCCTGACTCCAGGGCAAACTAAATAAGAGAATCCATTTACAGTCAACTTCCAAGTGATAAGAAGCTGTCTAAGAAGGCTCAGAGATATTGACTCATAGAAGTCTGATAAATGTAGAAATAGATTATTTATTACTCAAAGCAAAGTCTAAACACAGGCTTAGAACCGCAAAAAGCTACAATGCTACAAGACAGTTATCCCCACCCACAATCGAGTAATATAGAGAAACCCTCAAAAATAAAGATTTTAAATGTTTTTATTCCACAGGTCACTTTGGTTATTTAATGTAGCTAGTGGGTTTCATCTCAGAATAACATTTTTAAATGCATGCAATTTAAACTCAAAGCTTTACAGAGAAACCAATATAGAGAATTGTAATAATAATAATAATAATAAATATATAAATCATCTAGATGAATGTAGGTGTTTAATAACGTCATAAAAAAGACATAGCATTGAGTCTGATGATTTTTGTTAAATAAGTGATGAACATAAAGTTATTATCTCATAATACTCACAAGATTTATTTTGTTATTATACTCCACTCTTTGAAAAACTTATTTAGTTTTTATTTTTGGCAATATTTATTATTTGGCAATTATTTATTATTCAGCTACTTTCATGGCTTTGAGCTCAGGGATCACTTCTGGCAAAGCCTAGGGGACAGTATGTTGAGACTAGAATCCAGGTTGGCCATATGCAAAGACAAGCAACTTATCTGATGTACTATCTTTCCATCTCCACTACTATCTGCTTATTTTCACTTCAACAATAATTTAAAAAGAAATGAGGGGCCCGGGAGATAGCATGGAGGTAAGGCGTTTGCCTTTCATGCAAAAGGTCATCGGTTCGAATCCCGGTGCCCCATATGGTCCCCCGTGCCTGCCAGGAGCAATTTCTGAGCATGGATCCAGGAGTAACCCCTGAGCACTGCTGGGTGTGACCCAAAAACCAAAAAAAGAAATGAGAAGTTTCACTTAGAAGCTAGTGGAAATGAGAATACCTTATTACTATTTACCCACCATCTGAAAACTCACATTAAACTAATTTATATTTATTTTTTTAATTTTTTTCTTTTTCACATACTGATTTTATTTTATTTTTTTTTATTTTTATTGTGGTCAAAGTGAATTACACATCTTACACAGTGATATTTAAGGTACACTGTGACAATTAATGAGGGCCTTTCCACCACCAGTGTTGTCCTCCTTTCATCCCTGTTCCCATGCATATATTCCTTATCTCCCTCCTTTATCCCTCAGAATGCTAGTGTAACTAAAAGCATATATGTTAACACTAATGTAAACCATTATTTTCGCAGTTCATTAAACTACTTTTTAAAAAAGCTTTTTTTTTTCAGTTTAAGGAACAAGGCTTTTTGCATGTAAGATTGAGGCATGTTGCAGGCTCCATTTTTTAATTTAACATTGAAATTAAATCTTTAAATTCTTAGGGAATTAGAAAGTATAGTTTAGAAATATTAATATAAAGAATCTAAGGATTAATCAAAGCAAACATTTGTGAAGGTTAATTTAGAAAAATATTTGGGTTGGGATATTGAATAAGTAAAATTAATATATCAAAATTGTCTACTGAGTATGAAGTGCTTTTACAAAATAGTGCAAGCATTTGTGGGAAATCAATGAGTTATACTTTATGTATTGCTAGGCTTTTGAAATTGAATGATTCATTTATATAACAGAAATATTTATATGACAAAGTGAAATCAAATTTATCAGTATGATATTGTTTTACCAAGTTTCCAATTATATTTCTCTACATTTATTGCTACCAAAAGGCACTTTTTAAAAACTACCACATTCCAATAATCAGTATTACAGATATCAACTTTTTATATTTCTTCTTGTGATGCCAAAGATTGACCTCTGGTTCTCAAATATGTGTATGTGTATTTATGTATATAAGTATATACATGTACTTATATATAAGTACACCTATATAAGTACATATATATAAGTAAATATATATGCTCTACATTTCAAATTAAGTCCAACACAAATCCCTCATTCCTCTAATTTTCATTATATATTCTCTTTCCACCAGAGGTGCATTTCTTCGAACATTCACCAACTGAACTGCATAAGTCCTATTCATTCAAAACACTTATTCTGATGTGATCTAGTTTATATATAACTTATTTAGAATTCAAAAACAATACATATATAGTTTGTTAAACCAATTTTGTGTCACATCTATTGTTCGCCACATTAGTCAACAATTTTTATTTTCTTGTTTTTGAGTCACACTCAACAGCACTCAGAAGTTAGTTACCCCTGGTTCTAAACTCAGAAATTACTCCTACAGAGATACTATATGGGATACCAGGGATCGAACCCAGATCTGACATGTGCAAGGAAAATATCCTATCCACTGTGGTAATGCTCTTGTCCCATATGCCAACCTTTTTTTTTGAATCTCACACTTTTAGGACTACATGCTACCTTCTATGAGCATTTTTAAGAGTTGAGTTGTAACCTCCCAAAATTCAAATGATGACACCCTACATTAGTAATCTTGTACCTTGGAATGTGACTTAATGATAGGAACTTTAAGTAATTCCAACTAAAATCGTCATAAGGGGAAGCTATTTGGACCACAAAAGAAAGATGAGGTATATGAATATACAGAGAAAAGATTAATTAAGAGTTCAAGGAAAAGACCAAGGGGAGAAGTCTTAGGAAAAATCAAACATGCTAACACTTTGATCTTGGACTTCTAGACTGCAAAATTGAGAGTTAAGTTTTCTGTTATTTAATTTTCTTTGTAGTTTTTTGTTATGGCAGTCTAGTAAATTAAATATATGTCATGAATAGTTGTACATAGAATATCATTGACTCTTTTAAATTTAATGGAGAGGGATGAGAAATCAGGGTTAAGAGAGATACATCAGTTTGCAGAGAAAAAGAAAGAGAAAAGCAAGAGGAAAGAGAAGAGAGAAGAAATGAGGCAAAGGGAGTAAAAAGCTTTGCTGAATAATCCTAAAGGTATATATCTGCACTTCTTTTCAGTCATGTTTGTTCTTACAATTTCAATTTATTCAAAATTCAAAATCTTTAGTTTGGGGCTGGAGTGATAGCACAGTGTTAGGGTGTTTGCCTTGAATGTGGCTGACCCAGAATGGACGCGGGTTTGATCTCTGGTATCCCAATATGGTCCACTGAGCCAGGAGCAATTTCTGAGTACAGAGCCAAGAGTAATCCCTGAGCAGCATGGGGTGGGTGTGAAAAATTAAAAAAGGAAAAAAAAAACTAAACTAAGTTAACCAACCAACCAACCAAACAAACAAAAACCCTCTAGTTAAAGTAATTTGAATAGAGAAAAAATTAGATTTATTTACCAATACAATATTTTAACACATTTTTATTCAGTTAGGCTGGTGCCATGCATATTTATCATAACAAAATGTGTGCATAACTGTAATTTGATAAATTATAATGAATTTATAATATGAACTATTAAAATGAAAATAGTATATTAGTAACTGACAGTCAATAATAAAAAAATAAAGCACTAAGTGGTTTGAAAAAAGTTCTCAGAAATAATATATAGGAAAACTTAGGGACTATGTTGCACAGAGAAAGAAATGATACACTCTATGTAGGGAAACACATGTAAGATGCAATGAGAAGAAAATATCCATCAGAGCTATTGATTTACTTACAATATAATAGAGAAAAATGTTTATTTATGAGGGGTCAGAAAAGTCAAAAAAGATATGAGTGAGTGGTAAATTTCTTGATGGCCAAGTAACTTAGGAATAATAAGGCCACGTGCCAGGAAGTGCCTTATGCCAGGTTAGTGGCCCTAAGAGATCAATGATTCCCAACTTAAATGAATTGACTGCAGAAAAAAGCTCAGGAAGCAGTGGGACAAATGTAGGAATGGGTGTAAGCACAAGGAGATTCAGCAAAATGATCAATCTTCACCAAGAAGTACCATGCATCAGGAAAAGTTCTGAACCAGGTCAGTGGCCCCACAGATCAGCACAGCTACTCCTTAGCAGTACTACTACTACTACAACAACAACAACAACAACTACTACTACTACTACTACTACTACTACTACTACTACTACCACCACCACCACCACCACCACCATCACCACCACCACCACTACTACTACTACTGCTACTACTATTACTACTTTTCACTGCGGCTGCATATTTCTTCTAGTAAGTATCCTAGTCAGAGACACAGTAAATTACATAAAAAACATCACTGAAGGGCCCGGAGAGATGGCACAACGGTGTTTGCCTTGCAAGTAGCCAATCCAGGACCAAATTTGTTGGCTCGAATCCCGGTGTCCCATATGGTCCCTTGTGCCTGCCAGGAGCTATTTCTGAGCAGACAGCCAGGAGTAACACCTGAGCACTACCAGGTGTGCCCCCCCCCAAAAAAAAACCCCAAAAAACCAAAAGCCAAAAAAAAAAAACATCACTGAAGTTTAAAGATCACAATGGGTAAGCAACCTCTCCAAACAAAGTGAATGAAGAAGATATTTTTGAAAATCCACCTATACGTTTCTTTGATAATAACTTTAGAGAGGAAATGTTAAGGATGTTGAAAGAACACAAAGATAGAGCTAGTGAGGTGGCAGTAAGGTGTCTGCCTTGCAAGCGCTAGCCAAGGAAGGACCGCGGTTCGGTCTCCCTGCGTCCCATATGGTCCCCACAAGACAGGGGAGATTTCTGAGCCCTTAGCCAGGAGCATCAAACGGGTGTGGTTCAAAAAAACCAAAAAAAAAAAAAAAGAAAGAAAGAAAGAAAGAAAGAAAGAAAGAAAGAAAGAAAGAATACAAAGAAACCATAGAACAGGCAACCAATAAGATTAATAAGATTCAAGAGGATATTAGAGTAGAAATATATAAAACTTCAAACAGAAATAACAAATGAGGGGCCGGGCGGTGGCGCTGCAGGTAAGGTGCCTGCCTTACCGTGCTAGTCTTGGACGGACCACGGTTCGATCCCCCGGTTCCCATATGGTCCCCCGTGCCAGCCAGGAGCAACTTCTGAGCGTATAGCCAGTAGTGGCCCCTGAGCGTCACTGGGTGTGGCCCAAAAACCAAAAAAAAAAAAAAAAAAAAAAAAAAAAAAAAAAAAAAAAAAAAAAAAAAAAAAAAAAAAAAAAAAAAAAAAAAAAAAAAAAAAAAAAAAAAAAAAAAAAAAAAAAAAAAAAAAAAAAAAAAAAAAAACAAATGAAAAAGTTGTTAGGCAAAATAAAAAAACTCATTGGAAGGCCTCATAATAAAGTGACAGCTTCTAAGGACAGAATCAGTGAGCTGGTAGATGAACAGCAAAACACTGCCATACAGTAAAAGAGTCTTAAATAAATGAAGATAGAAAATATACATAATATAACTGAACAGACAAAAATGGTAGTCTGGTATAAATTAAACAGAAACAACATAAAGATCATTGGTGTCCTAGAAAGCTAGGAAGAAAACCCCATGAAGAATAACCAAAGGCATTAATGCTGAGAAGTTCCCAGAACTGAAGAGTGCATATACCCACATTCTTGATGAATGAGTACCAGCCAAAAGAGACACAAACAAAATCACTATAATGCACAATGATGAATACCATAGAGACAGAGTGCTGAAAGAAGCAAGATCAAAGAAGGAAATAACATACAAGGAAGCATCTTTAAAATTTACAGCAGACTTATCACAAGCAAACCTCTATGCAAAAGACTGTGGTAGGAAATAGTGAGTAAAACTCAATGAATGAACACCTCACCAAGAAAAATTCACTCGGCCATAATTTTATTTTGGTTTGAAATAAGGATATACTCCTTCATATATAAACAACAGTTCAGAAACTCAGACTCAAAACCAAAATTAAGAGGCATGACAAACTCCAAAAACACACCAACCTTCTACAAAAGATGACATAAAATACCATTACAATCATCTCTCTCAATGACAGTGAACTAAGTAAATCAATCAAGAGACAAAGAGTGGCAAAATGGATCAGAAAAAAAAAGAAAATTGAATCTAACATTTTTCTGTTGCAAGAATACATTTGAATAGTCAGAGCAAATATTGACTCAAAGTTAAAGGTTGGAATAAAACACTTCAGTAAACAACCTCTTAAAAAAAAGGTAGGGTGGCCATACATAGCAGAAAACATAGAGATCTGGCTGAAAAAGATTATAAGAGATAGAGAGGGCCATTATTAAATAATCAAGGAATATATGTGCACCAGGAAGAAATCACATTTCTAAACATACATGCACCAATGAATGGCCATAAAAATACTTAAAACAACTTCCAATAGTCTTGAAAAAACATCAATAGCAATGTAATAGTAGTGGGAGACTTCAATATCACCTTGTCACCTCTCGATAGATCAACCAAAGTAAAACATAGCAAGGATATACTGGATTTGAGGAAGAAATGGAAGAGTGTGGCTTAGTATATTTATAGAGCTTTTATCCTCCCTAAAGCTGAATATACATTTTTCTCCAATGCATATGGATACTCTCCAAAATAGACCACATTCTGGGCCATAAAACATACCTCCATAAAATGAAGAGAATAGAAATTGTATCAGCTATCCACACCTACTATGATGCAATCAAAATAGAAGTTAATTACACACATAAACATATGTGTATATATACATGTATGTATATATACATACATATATACATGTATGCATATACATATTTGTTTATGTGTGTAATTAACTTCTATTAACACCCGGAAATTAAACAGCTCACAACTGAGTAACCAGTGGGTCATAAATGAAATCAAAGAGGAAATTAAGATTCCTGGAAAAAAAATGAGAATGAAGAAACAATTATCAGAATTTGTGGGACACAACAAAAATGGTATTAAGAGGAAAATTTATAGCTCTACAAGCATTCATCAGGAAAGAAGAAAAGACCTACATAAATAAATTAATGCACATAATCACGTGAATGAATGAGAGAACTGGAAAGCCTGTCTGGAGTACAGGTGTGGGTGGGGTGGGAAGGAGGGGGACTTGGGACATTGGTGGTGGGAATGTTGCACTGGTGAAGGGGGTATTCTTCACATGACCGAAACCTAGTCACAATCATATATGTAATCAAAACGTTTAAATAAAAAAAAAGGAAAAAAATCAAAAAGAAAAGAAAAAATAAGGCCTCCCAATTCTTACCACAGTCTGTGTTCTTCACACGGACTGTATAGAAAGAGGAGGTACAGTAAACACACCAAAAAAAAAAAAAAGAAATTAGAAAAGGATCAACAAAACTTAATGCAGAAATTAATGAACTGGACACCCCAAACAATGCAACATATTAATGAAAGCAAGAGTTGGTTCTTTGAAAAAATAAACAAGATTGGGGTTGGTGAGGTGGTGCTAGAGGTAAGGTGTCTGCCTTGCAAGTGCTAGCCAAGGAAAGGACAGTGGTTCCATTCCCCGGTGTCCCATATGATTCCCCCACCCCCCAAGTTAGGGGCAATTTCTGAGTGCTTAGTCAGGAATAACCCATGAGCATCAAAAGGGTGTGCCCCCAAAACAAAAACACAACTAACAAACAAAAATAAAGAAGATTGATAAACCACTAGAAATATTCACAAAGAAAGTGAGAGAAATATTTTTTATTTTTTTATTTTTATTTATTTTTATTTTTTTGAAAGTGAGAGAAATTTAATAAACAGAATCAGAAATGAAAAGATATCCCTACAGATACTACAGAAAATCAAAGGATAATCAAAGGTAGTCTAATAATATATATTAGATATATATTATATTATATTATATTATATATTATCTCTGACTCATTGGTTGTTCAGAAGTAAGTTGCTTAATTTCCAGATTTTATAGTTTTTCTTTGTTTTCCCTTTGTAGTTCATTGTAATTTCAGTGCATTTTGATCTAAGAAGGTAATCTCTACAATTTCTATCCTCTTGATTTTATGGAGATATGTTTTATGGGCTAGCAATATTTATTTAAAATTAAATTGATACCTTATACTATATACTGTTAGAGTAATATTTTAAATGATTTTTTTTTTTTGCCTTTGACTATCCCTGTGTTGCTCATGGTCTATTCCTAGCTCAGTGCTTGAAGGTCAATCCTGATGGTGCTGAGGAAGGAATCCAGGCCTCTGTTATGTAAAGAATAGTCTCCATTCCTCTGAGCTGCTCCCTAAACCCAACTTAATAATTACTTTATATTTAATGTATTTGGTTGTCTATACCTTGTTATAACATGAAATTATAGAGGTTTTGATTTTATGGAACTCTACTATAAAGTCCATAGCAGAATTATGGCTTTGGACTGCTTGATGTTACAAAACAGTTACTTGGTTAAGAATTATAGAGAATTACCCTCCTCTTGCTTGGCATTATCTGGTGACAGAGAGAGGCTTTACAAAGTGTTGATACTATGCCTATTCTCCCAGAGCAACAAGACTGAAGATGTAGTAAAGGAAAAATAACAAGAGAGATATATAAAATATACAAGATATATAGTTATTTGTGTGTTGTAGAAGAGGGATATCATACATGATTAGATAATATAAAATAAAAATTAGAAAATTGGAGGTCAGAGAGATAATATAGCCAGTAGGACATTTGCCTTGTACATGGTTGACACAAGTTTGATCCTGGCACCCCATATGGTCACCTGAGACTGAGCACAGAGTTAGGAGTAACTTCTGAGAACTATTTGGCATGGCTCTGAAATAACATAAATTAAACAAAATTAGTTATTTTTGTAGGAATACTTACAATTATAATGAAGGCTTGACTACTGACTAAGATTATAGACATTGCTCTTAAGAAAAGAAATATAAAAAACTAAACCAAAGCAAACAAAATAAAACATAAAAAACTTTAAAAAATAATTTTTAATTAAAAATTTAAAACTAAAAAAATACAAAATATTCAATATAAAGTTTGAGTCAGAGAATAGAAAGCTGAGAAGTCAGGTTCTCATTGCAAAAAAACTTAATTTTGCTTTAAGCTCAGTTGTGATTGATTCAACAGAAATTGGAAATTGTTGACCATTTATTTATTTTTTTTTTGGTTTTTGGACCACAGCTAATGCTGCTCAGGGTCCTGACTATGCGCTCAGAAATCGCTTCTGGCTTGAGGGACCATATGAGATGCCATCCTAGGCTAGTGTGCCTTGCACCAACGCTCTGGCTCCTGTTGATCAATTTTTAAGGTAAAAATTTGGGCAGTTTTCTTTCACATGGCGCTGCAGGGACAAGAAGATTCATTAGTGAATTTCTGCCATTGGGAGGAGGAGGTATTGGGCTTGAAGTGAGGAGTAACAAGAAATTCAGAGACATAGCCAGTGGGCAGGGAGAGAGCTTATGGTTGGTGGAACTGCTGACAGCCATTTGGAGACTTGCAATTTATAATTGGTTTATGAAGCTGAATATTCCAAAACAAACAGAAACATAAGTACAAAAGGAAATATATCACTCATTGGTAACTCGAAATAAAATGATTGATATAAAAAGAGAAATTTGTAAGAATTGATGAATTATCAATTCAACTTAGAAAACTAGAAAGCCTATAGTAATAAAAATTCATATAAAATATTTTCACATTTTTGTTCCCTTTTTGTAGTTTTCTTTCTGTTACTAAAGAACTTTTCAAATTCATATAAATATAAAGTGGTAGTTTCCAGAGGCTTAGGTAGATAAAGAAAAGTCATGATGAACGGTAGAAATTTTCTACTTTAGAAGATGCAAAGTGTTCTAGAAGTGGGTGAAAATATAAATGTAATAACTATCATTTACTAAAATACATTTAAAATAGTAAATGTAATACGTTTTATATATAAAATAAGATATTAAATATAAAAAATTTTTGGAAAACAATTACCTTGTAAAAATTACTAAATATGGTATGTATTTATACTTACACTTGAGCATAGATTATTTTATGCTTAATCTCAACTTTAGTATGAGATTTAAATTCTAGCCCGTGTTTTTTAAGACTACATGGGTATATTTAATTAAATGTAGTAGAATATTTTATATTTCCAAAATGACAAGTCACTCCTCATTAGACTAACTAATTTCTGGACAAAACTACACAAACTTTTGTGCCCTGGGTGTTCAGCTTCCATGGCAATGATTTTCTTTTAATGACTCCAGATTGTCATGTTTTATTGCTTTCAAATGTGACATGTATCCTAGAGAATCTTGTGTTTAATTTTGCAGGCATGCATCAAAATATAAGTTGACCTATATTTAGGTGACACATCTTAACACTGTCACATAATCTTGTCAGAGATGAACTGCGATTTGATAAGCAAGTTTATCTGGTTTGCTTTCCAATCATGTTCCATTGAATAAAATGTAAATGATATTTTGTGAAATTTTATAAGGTTTATATATCTTGGAAATGTGTGTGTGGGGGAAATGAGGAAAAGTATAGCAACAATACTATAAATAAATATATGATCTTAATATATTCGTTGAATTATTCAGAAATAATAATACTATTAATTGTTTTTTGTTTTTTTTTTTGTTTTTTTTTTTTTTTGGGGGTCGCATCCGGCAGTGCTCAGGGGCTACTCCTGCTCTATGCTCAGAAATCGCTCCTGGCAGGCTCAGGAGATCATATGGGATGCCGGGATTTGAACCACCATCCTTCCGCATGCAAGGCAAACACCTTACCTCCATGCCATCTTTCCGGCCCCAAATAATGATAATATTAATAATGATTATATGGTCAAACAAACCTATATTCTACTTAACAAGTTAGGAAAAATATTCCAAGTGGAAAATGAACATAAGATTGCATCATAGACTAAAGAATCAAAGATTCTATAACATGACCTAAGGCGTACAAGGAGCAAAATGACATTTAACATAAATTATAATTTATTGTCAGCAGAATTTTCCTGTTTATTCCATAATAAGTGAGTATGTAGAAAGAATATTAAAATATTTAAATAAATACATGGTTATAATACTATCACTGAAATTTAATTTATTATTATGCTGTTTTTTCTATAGTAAAAAAAGTAAAAACCCAAATATTCAATAGATGTCATTTTAAAACACTTGTAGTAAAACAGAACAAATGTTTTCATTTGGCTTTACTTTGGAGGGCTTGCTTACATTTTTGAGCATTTTCAAAAGTTGACTTTCTTAGCTGCACTAAACATAAAAGGATTATTATTATTACAAGGGTTGATTTTGGTCATTGCAGAGGTTTTACTCTTTCAGGTATTTGAAAATACTATTTCTACTATTTATGGAAGGAACATAAGAAAAGACCTAAATTATAATCTTGTTTTTTAAAACAAATAAAACCAAGCAAAATCAAATCAAACCAAACCAAACCATTTATGTTTTTAATTGGTTTGTCCCAATGTCTGTAAATAGCCCAGTTTTGTTAGCAGATAAAGAACCTTAAACTATTGCTTTACTCTTATTCTTTTTGTTTGTTTTTTACTTTTATTTTTAAGAGTGAAAAAAATGCCGGAGGCAACTACCCTTGAATTCTGATTATTTTGGTTTTTCTACCGAAAAAGTATAAGTAGCAAATCTTGGACAACACAATTAAACTATAATTTATTTTGTTTGCTTTTGATTATTACCTTCATTGAGAAAAAAAACTTTTGTAATTAGCTAATTGAAAGAACAGTATAAATTAGCTTTTGTTTCTTTTTTTAATTTTTGTTTTTTGGCAATTTTTTGTTTGTTTTATTTTTGGTCAGCTAACCTAGGCAAACTCTAATAAGCCCAGGGATCACTTCTGAGGAATCCCATTTATAGCTGTATGTGATCCTTAGAGATCATATTATGGCTTCTCCCTCAGACAGGGATCACATCTGGTAAGGTTTGAAGGACCATTTAGGGTTTAAGGGTTCAAACCCTGGTTAGCCTAATGCTACACAAGGATCCTACCTGCTGTACTACTCACCAGACCTCTAAAACTTTTATTTTTAAAATCTGAGGTTTTTTTTTTTTTTTGAGTGACCAGCAGATAGGAAATTCTGAATAAATTCCAATGTATTAACTTTAAGGATCTCAGTAATTATATGATACAGGAATTCAGTGCAGCAATTAGGTCAATAATCAGGTGCCATTCTTCAGAACTTTATCAAATTGAATTTTAGATAAACTATATCTATCAATTATAATTACTGACTGAAGCATTCTCAACTACGGTTTTTCATGGTTCGCTGGCAAACCTAGCAATAGATTTGGTATGCAATGCAAGTTAATTGAAACCCATTTCTGATGCAGGTGCACAATTGAAGCTATTGAATAAGCATTTTGAAAATTGAGCCTTTCAGGAACTTACTGATGGAATCATGAAAATTAGAGCTGAGAAATATCTGATTGTGCTATGTAATTCATCCCATGAGAATGCATTTAAGATGGTCTTTTACAGCCTTTTTCCCCATATATTTTCCTACTTGAAGTTTGAATGACTCAAACAAAAGGGCTTCTAATACTTCCATTGGGGCAATATTATAAAAGACCTCATTATTAAGAAACACTTATGATATACATTTTAAATTTTCTGTTGCTCAATTTTATTCCATTAACCCAAATATTACATCCCAGGAGAAATAGTAAACAGTTTGGCTTCTCTGAAGTTGTACTCTTTAAAGATTCCTCATTCTTTTTTTGGCATAATGGGGCCTCAACTGCACATATCAGTTACTTTATTTACTTTGTATTCATGAGCCAAAGTCTTCTATTATATTTTTATTTTCATTCTAATCTCCAACTATTTTGACTAGACATAAATCTTCATATACTTAATATACATTGTGGTTCATGGCTACTAACTCCAGTCATAAAGCCATTTATTCTCTCTCCATGTTTGGAAATTATTTGAGAATATGAAAAAAATATTAGTATAAATGAGGAGCATGAAAAACTAATGTGACAGAAATAACATTCTTGCAGGATTTTTATACTACTGAATGAAATATTGTACTAAAGAGGACATTTTAGGGACTATGTCTACAGAAAGAACTGTTAGTATACTGGCTTATTTTAATCAAAATGTGAAATTTAGCAAAACTGTACCCATCATTCACAAAAAGATTTTTTTAACAGATAAGGCGACTTGGAACACATGCTCTTCTAAATGAAGATTAGAGGCTTTTATATTTTAAAGCCCATTTTTGTATATATACTATCTTGGAGCCAATGTTTTCAATTTCATATAAGAAAGATTTCTAGAAAGATATTCAGCTTCATTAATCAAGAAATTTTGAGTATAACAGATTCTCACAGGGATCATGTATGACTTATCAAAAGACCCTAAACTCACATAATTTTTCTCCCTTTTTTAGTGAATGCAGGTTTAAATATGTAGAACAAGAGAACAAGAGAAAGAGAAATTTAATCCTAAATTTGGATATTTTCATTTGAATATGAAATCTTTGAAAAACTTGATATGCTTCAATATACATTCCAGAATTTATTCCATATAATAATTTAATAATCATAATTTATATTATAAATACAATTGATTTATTTTTAAGCAGAATGAATATTTACCCTCATAGAACATAAGCTTAGATATCTATGCTTAGATATTCTTTAGACTATCAGTATCTGAGTACAATATCTATTAGGGGTCTCAAACTCAATTTACCTGCGGGCCGCAGGAGGCAAAGTCGGGGTGATCATTGAGTGCAAAGTCAGTAGTAAGCCTTGAACATTGGGGGGTGTGACCCAAACAACTAAAACAAAACAAAAAAAGATTCCTCTAGGGCAGGGCCACAACATATGTACAGAGGGCCGCAAACGGCCCGCGGGCTGCGAGTTTGAGACCTCTGAAAGCTTCAGCCAAGCATTGTCAAGCAGTCAGTTACCAAGTTGTGATAGATATGAGTGGGATTCTTTTCCTATAAAATTGACCAGATATTATAAGCTATTTCTCCAATTATACATGTCCATACATACATGTACCAATATAATATTTTGATTGCCATAAACATTTTTTATGTTCAGAATGGAGGAAGTAAGTAGCAAGTAGCAAATGAAAGGAGGAATGAGAAGAGAGTCTGAGGAAATATAATAGGATACAATGGCAAGAGAAAAATTACTCTTCAGTCAAAACTTTTTGATTTTTTCATAATTCTTGGAGGATATTTTAGGCAGTTTCAGAATGAGGAATTTCAAATAATTGATAATTATTCTGGAAGATGCCTGAGATTAATCACTGTTCTGAGCTATGTATGAACAATTTATTTTATACCAGGCCCTCTTGTAACCATAAGAAAAAAATCGAGAGAAAGCCCCATGCAGTGGATTGTAATATCCATTGTATTTTAAATAAAAAAGAAAGTGGAAAAGTAAATATAGCATTTTTTTTGGTTTTTTTTTTGGGGGGGGGTCACACCCGGCAGTGCTCAGGGGTTACTCCTGGCTCCATGCTCAGAAATTGCTCCTGGCAGGCACGGGGGACCATATGGGGCACCGGGATTCGAACCGATGACCTTTAGCATGAAAGGCAAATGCCTTACTTCCATGCTATCTCCCGGGCTCCATAAATATAGCATTTTTATAAGCAGTATTATTTATAGATACACTCACATAATGATCTTATGAGGAAATAATAATATATATATATTTTCCACACTTTTTTCATCTAACAATATGAGTACATATTTTATTGATATGTTGGAAGATCTGCTGAGATACCCCAGAAAGAATAGATTATAATAAGGAATTTTTTCATACATATACATAATATTTTGTAAGAAACATTTCTGATTAGGTCCTCCTGAAATATACATCTGGGTTCCCACTAACAGACCTTCAGATTTCCATCAACATGACTAAATTGTAAATTATTTATTTCAGACTTTGGTATTGTTTTATATTTTCTTAAAAATTTACTTTAGAGAAATTGTAATTTATTTCTCTACCCCCTTGGTCTGTAATTCTTTCAACATTGTTTTTTGGGATTAAATGTATATCAGAAAAATATTTTTCTTAAGGTCCTTGGAACTTTTCCTTTGGGTCTAAAGAGATACTATAGTGGTTAAGTCATTATCATCAAGGAAGTCAGTACCTGTATATAATGTTTGAGAGCTCATCTTCCTTGGGCATTTTTCCTACACAGTGACAGAAATGCACAACTGTCTTCTGTAATAAAGACACTAGGAATTTTACCTGTCAGCAGAGATAGCCATGATATCAACAATTGTCCAAATGATTTTTTTACTGTGTTTAGTTTGGCTGTCAAAAGTTTGCTATATAAATATTTGCTTTCTGAAAATATTTCTGTCTATCTAGAAACTTCAAGTATTGTGATATTTAAAATTTCGTTCCATTTTTTTTTGGTTTTGTTTTTGGGTCACACTCAGTGGTGCTCAGCAGTTACTCCTAGCTCTGAGCTCAGAAATAGCTCTTGGTAGGCATGGGGTATCATATGGAATGCCAGGAATTGAACCTGGGTTCGTCCTGTGTTGGCCCCATGCAAGGTGAATGCCCTACCTATGTGCTATCACTCTCACCTCTTGTTCTATTTTTTTAAAGTGACCTTGTCAACAAAACTAAATATTTACTATGTAGAGAACATAGAGAATTTATGAGAAGGGGAAAGGAGGTACACCTGGCAGTCTTCAGGGTATTCTTGGCCATAAGCTCAAGGGTCACTCTTGGCGGTGCTTATAAAAATATAGGAAATAGCAAAAATCAAGGCAGGATCATATTTGCTATAAAACATTGACTTTAACTTATGTGTTATCTTTGAACCCAAAGGGCCTTACTTAAATGAAAATAAGTATACATAGTAGACAATTTAAAAAGATAAGACATTTTAAAAAGATGAGAAATAGAAGACATAGCCTTATAGAAATGTATTATGTACAGAGGAATATACATGCAACTAAACATAAATTGCCATTTAGAGAGACCTAAAGAGAAAAGTAGGGTTCATCAACCTACAACGTCATAGGAACAAATTAGGCATACAGAATTTAAAATCAACATATATTAACTTTGTATGATATGATAGTCAATGTTCTAATAATCTTCCATCTTCCTATTCATCAGAATTTTTTATACAATATCTATTTTTTCCAGGTTAATTAAAAAAGATATAAGGAAGGTAACTATTGTTAAGAAGACTGGAATATACAATAGATATAGATATAGTTAGATAGTAACACTATATTGGCATGATACTGTGTATATACCATTATAAAATACTAAATAAATAGTTACAGAAATGTGACTTTTCTTCAGAGAGATTAAGGGCATATTGACAGATGATATAAGGAATTGAGGTCTGAATGATAAATGAGGTTCTATAAGGTAAAAAATAATTAGCATTTAATTTATTAGATAAATTAAGATCCATTTTATGATCGACAGTGAGGTACATTTGCCTCATGCATGTATTTTCAGTCTTAAAGCATTCCAACAAATTAGAATTTAATAATCCCAGACAAGGAGACTTTGGGAAATATCAGATCTAATAAGTATCAGGGTGACTTGTTCACATTTGAATTAAAATAGTTCAACCTTATCCTGTTTTTTTAAATTTATTTTTATTTTATTATTATTATTATATATATTTTTTGGTCATACCCAGCAGCACTCAGGAATTACTCCTGAATCTATACTCAAAATCACTCCTGGCAGGCTTAAGGGACCATATGCGATGTTGGGATTCGAACCATTCTCCTTCTGCATGCAAAGCAAATGCCTTACCTCCATGCTATCATTCTGGCTTCTTACCCTGTTTTTATTATTCATTTCCCTAAAGACATGGGCTGTGGAAGTTCCATCAAGCAGAAAAAAGATATACAAGAGGAAGCATAAAATGGAAGATAAGTTTCCAAGGTGTTTGTTGTATTGAAGATTAGAGGTTCCAAAAGTTATTTAGCCTTTCCAGAAAATAATATGATGAAATAATTCCTCAAAGAAATTCACATATTACCCATTGAGATACCATGATTTGTATTATTTCTCATGTATATATAGTTTCAACACACAAACAAGCACCCAGTTTTTTCACCAATATTCCAGATACTTCTTCTATCATCATTGCCCTTCTCTGTACCCTTTTAAACTCTCTAATCTCCATTTTGTAGAATCACTCCCCAGCTCTGTTGTCTTTAGTCATCTGTTGCTCTATTGCTATATTTATATTCTCTTTTTGAGAGAGATCTCTATATGTCCATTTCATTTTTGAATTATGTCATAACGCATAATATCTATCCTATGACATAATTTCTTTTATTTTTTCTGCAGTGATTGGTCTGTTTAGGCTCTCTAGGTCTTCCTTTTCCAGTCTTGGGAGATGGTATTTTTCCAGGAATCTGTCGATTTCTACTGGGTTCTCTAGCCTAACTGAGTATAGTTGTTCATAATATGATCTCATGATATGTTTTATTTCTTGGGGTTCTGTTGTAATCTCTCCCCTTTCATCTGTGATCCTGCTGA
>PVKC010002359.1:0-43877 GCA_004027635.1 Crocidura indochinensis
TCCCCCCCCCCCATCCTATTACCTTACTCTTCCCCAAACAAAACCACATAACTCGAACTATCTAATCCCGCTTCCCAATTAGAGGAAGAAATAATGGAGGCACCAAGACCAAACAGCTATAAGATCACTAAGTAATAAACTAGACACAGAGGGGATCACTCAAATCTAGAAGCCTAGGGGAAGCAGGGGGGAAATGGAGGTGGAGGGAGGACAACTTGATGATGGGAGTTTCCCTGATTCAATGTTTACATGTACCCGGAACATTACTGTGAAGGATATGTTAACCACTATGAATAAAATAAAAAAAAAAAAAGAAACAAATTCTCAGTTTGTTGCTATTGTGTTTTGCATTTTGGGCCACAAACACTGTTGATGCTCAGGGCATACTCCTGGCTCTGCACTCAGGAATAACACAAAGCATTACTAGGGGACATTATGAGATGCCGAGGAGCCACCCTAAATTGGCTACGAGATAAGCCAGAACCCTACCCACTGCAACTATCCATTCAACCCACCTCAGTTTTTGTTTGTTATTTCCCTAAGTCACCAATGAGAAGATAGTGATAATAATTACAAAAAGAAAATAGTACATAAATATAACATTATGTTCACACAATTATAATTTTATGAATGCAAAATAATCATAAAATAGATTTTAATGAACTCTAGAATTTGTCTTTCTAGTAACAAGTATTATGCCATTTAAATACATTTTATAACTCAGTGAGTATGGCTAAGATCAAATTAAATCCTGTCTCTTTTTATAATTAACCTACTGTGTTGAACTGTCATCAGTAACTAAGTTATTCAAGCTTGCAAATATTAACCTGTAAAAGAGGACATTAATGAATTCTTCCTAGTCCATTCCTATTTATGAATACATAATGAGGAGGCATTTTCTAGGCCATTACAGTAATAAAAAGAAAGAAAAGGCAATTAATCAAAATGCGAGATTATTAAGACAGAAGTATAAATAATTCAACTCTTGGTATCTTAGTTTTTATTTTAGTATATACCTAATAATAAAATGTTTCTATATATGCATATATAACAAAAGTAACAGATTGGCTGATGTTTTCTACATTAGATAACTTCTGTTTCCAAGATAAAGTGGACATTTGTTTGCTTTTAAATTTGCTGTATAAAACTTAGATGTCTTTCGTGTGTTTTAGAAATTATTATACAAGCAATGGAAGGATAATGGAAAATTTAATGGCAATATGAAAGCTATGTATATATCTACATTTTATATTGAGGCCAGTTCTTATTTTATAGGGATGATGGTTTAGTGCCTTGTCTATGTGAGCCAGGGATCAAATTAAGGATTTTGTATGTGCAAGGCTACCTTCAGTAGCAATCCATGGCTATCTCTGCATAAAGTTTTAGTTAATTTCATCAGTTTGCAAAATGGTCTTTTCTTGTCGTCCTTTAACCTAATATTTGTTCTAAATTTTGTTGTTTCTTAGCTCAATGTGTACTGTAAAAGATGAGAAATTATAATTTTTCCATTCTGAATTTAAAATAAAAAGTAACAAATGGGTTATATTCACTAACACTGTTACAAACAAGAATTTGTAAATATAAAGAGTTTAATATTGAGCTCTGCAAGCACTTTATACTTTTGCAACCTTTCCTTGCCTGTATGTACAAGGGACAGAAGATGAATGGTATTATTTGTGCAGTGCCCTTAGGAGGAAATTAAATATTTATTCAAAGTATGTTTTTCACCTTGATAACAAATCCAATAAACAAGGGCTTTGATTAATGAATATTAGCATTTCTTATTGTAAGATGTATGGATTACTTATAGCTTGGAGGCAGTTTTAGGTTCAGCTTTGTGGAGGAGAAAATGACATTAGTTCTGGCATTGAAGAGTTTAAAAAAAGGCTTCTAGGACAGAAGTAAAATGGCTAGATTGTTAATATAGAGCTGACATCTTTTGGATAAATGGTCTCAGGTAAATCCTTAACTATTAGATGTACGATTCATTTAAAAATTAGAAGTAACATAATACTAAAAACAGAAATGCATAAAACGCCCAATAATAGGTATAGGAAAAACATTCATGTATAACATATTATATGCAATATTTAAGATGGAAAATATGTTAAAGATATTTGCTTGTAAATTCTTTTCAAAGACTTGAAAATGACGTTTGTCTATCTCTTTAAACCTTATATACACATATAACAATATGTTTGTATTTAACTGTGAGTTACTTGTATTTGGTAATAGTGTACTCATTACTATATAAGAACTTTGAAGCGGAGATGAACTCATGTATTGTGTTATTATTATTACTATTAATTATGGTTTATATGCAGAATGAAGTACTACAAAGATATAAGAAAAGACAAAATATGTAATCTTTTCATATGTAGATGGATAGGTTTGTGGAATATAATGCTAACTAAAGTTAATCAGAAGTATGATATACATATAATAATCTCTCTCACAAGAGGGATTTAAAGAAACCTAGTAAGAAATAATACACAAAGGTAGAATTTAAAAATCTGGTGTATAGATCAATGCTTACCATAAAAGGCCATGAGGCAGAGAATCTCGCAAGAGAAAACTGGGACAATGCCAATGGTATAGGGTGAAGTGAATGCTGTAGGCATGAAAACCTATCATTAATATTACTATAAAATCAAACTCCAACAAATTCAAATAGAAAAGAAACAAAACATGACTTAGAAATCTAAAGAAATGCAGTTCATAAGTTAGAAAAAAATGAATGCTTCCTACATGAATAAGCTAGAGGGGAAAACTGACATTGATTTTCTTATTTCAGGAACATAAAAATAATGAAAGATCTTAAGATAACATTATATTAACTATTATTGTCTCATACCTGAGAAGTAGCAGTTCAACAATAGAGATTTCTTTTCTTTTCTCTTTTAGCATATGTACTGCTGAAGTGAGAGAGGTATAGATTTCTTTAGAAAATAAATATTTATTGTGAACAAATTAAGGGGGTATTTTAGTTTACTTTAAAAAATATATATCCCCAACTTGTATGCTACTAAAATATTAGAATTCAGTCTTAGCGGAAATTCATGATATAAATATCTTCATATATGCTGTTTCACACTGAGTTCCTCAGAGGGAAATAGCCATGTTTCCATCTTTTAATGATCTATTTAAGTGGTATAATTTGGGTCTCAAATATGTACTCTGTTGAGTTAGAACAAATTATGCAATGGTTATATAAAACTGGAGGCAACTCAAGTCTATCTGGATCCTTGGCAGAATGTGGGATATTTAATGGACTGAATTTACTTTTGCACATTATTTAGCGAGGTCTAAATGCCAAATGCAATTTTATTTTCCACAGATATTAATATTAATTTTTGTCTTGGTAAACTAATCATACATATTCTACAAACAGGGTTAATCTGATGACAGGGTTAATTGTTAAAAATAATAAAAATATAAAATATATCAATATAAAGCCTGCTTGCTTGTTTGTTTTTTTTTTAATTTTGTCTTAGTTTAAGATGCTCTAACAAAATAACACATGTTGGCTTCAACAACAAAAATTAATTTTCTGGAAGTCGAAAAATCAAAATTGAGGCGACAGATGATTCAGTTCCTATTGGGTTTCCTCCAGACCTACAGAGGGCCTTTTTTCTTTGTTTCATTTTATGATTTAAATATAAAGCTCTGGTGCCTTTCTCTAAAAAAAAAAAAAAAAGAGTACCAGGCTTGTCCGATTCTCCAAAGACAGCCCCAATTACTCTTAAGCTTGGGTTTTTATATGTTTTGGATAAGGGTGACACCAACATTAGTTTTCAACAGTCTTTAAGAATTCATAGTCAAGGACAGGAGCAGTGGAACAGCGACAGGGTATTTGTGGCTGACCTAAGGAGGACTGTGGTTCAATCTCTGGCGTCCCATATGGTCCACCAAGTCAGGAGCGATTTCTAAGTGCATAGTCAGGAGTAATTCCTGAGCATCATCGGTTGTGGGCCAAAAACCAAACAAAGCAAAACAAAAAAGAATTCATGGTGATCCTATTTATTAGTAAAAATTTAATAAAAAATGTTAGCAAATACATATGTATTTCAATTCAAGAACTTCTTGTATGTACTTTTTCTTCAATTCATTATTTAAAGTTAGTAATCTAGACAGATAACTAAGATAGAATATAGATATGGGAAAATATTCTGCACTTATAAAAACAACTTTTGCTACTGGAGCCCATAGTACAGCAGATTGGGTGCTTGCTTTGCATGAGGCCAAGGAGAGTTCAATTTCTAGCATCCCAAACTGTCTCACAAACTGCAGAGTGATTCCTGAGTATAGAACCTGGAGTAAGTCCTGAGTGCAAGTAGATTTGGCTACAAAACAACACCCCCCAGAAAAAAGAACTTTGGTTCAATTGTGAAAGCATGGTTTTATGGGAACACTCATCCACACATGAACTATTTGCACTGAGTTAAATATACTACAAACAAGCTGAAGTTTAGATATAATTATGAAAAGAGAAAAAACTAAACCCAAAGATACAGATAGCCATTAAACAATGAATAAATCTATTTCATCCAGTGTGAAGAAATAATTTTAAAATGTTGTGTATGAAAAAGGTTTAGTTAATTTCAATTATTAAGAAAAAGTGTAGAAAATATTTTACTTAGAAACAAAGTACACCAACAAACCAAATTATTTATTTTAATGCTATTTTAAATGATGATTTAAATATGTCAATATATATGAATATATGTATATATATTTTGGGGGGGAACACCCCCCAGTGGCACTCAGGGGTTACTCCTGGCTATGTACTCAAAAGTCGCTCCTGGCTTGAGTGAAAATATGGGATGCTGGGGGATGAAACTGCAGTCTGTCCTAGGCTAGCGTAGGCTTACCTCTAGTGCCACCACATCAGCCCCTCAATATCTATATTATATCATATATATGTATATATATATATATATATCATTCAGTATCAGGACCAGAGTGATAGTACAATGAGTAGGGTGTTTGCCTTGCAGGTTACCATACCAGGCTCCATTCCATATGGTCCCCATAATAATTCAGTAGTAATCCCTGAGTTCAGAGCCAGAGTAGAACCTCTGAGTATTGCAAGGTGTGGCCCAAAACAGATCAATAACATAACTAAAGATATGAGGTTTATGTCTCTGACTTAATGATTATTTAAAATAAAGAATGAACTACATCAATATTTTGGTGTTAAAGACATAATATGGAGACTAATAGGGGCTAAAAATGTCATTAATTCTTTATTTTATTTTATTTTATTTTTTGGTTTTTGGACCACACCCGGTAACGTTCAGTGGTTACTCCTGGCTATGAGCTCAGAAATCGCTCCTGGCTTGGGTGACCAAATGGGACGTCTGGGGGTCGAACCGCATCCTAGACTAGTGTTGGCAAGGCTGATACCTTACCTCTAGTGCCACTGTGCCGACCCCATAATGTCATTAATTCTTGAGTAAAACCTACTTATAGAGCTGAGTTAATTATGGTAAGATTACATCCAATGATTACATTGTTGTTTAGACTAGGCCATAATGGTGTAAGGAATATATTTTATCACTGTGTTAGAATAGATAAATTTAAATATCGGTAAGATGTAAAAATCTAATCAAGATTTCTCTAGTAAATGCAGTCATATATACCTGATTTAAAATCACTTTATACAATTATACCCTGGTCCTATGAAGAAAAGAATTTAAGTTACATATATTTAAGTTACATATATTTGAATTATGAAATTTGTTTTTTAAATTAATATAACTCTGGTAGACACAAACCTGACACAGGTCTAGAATTGTTAGTGTCAATAGAAAGAAATTACTAAGTGGGATAAAATATTAACTTCAGTAATTTTAATGTTTCTTTCAGCATTCAAGGAAATGAATGAAAAAGAAACACAAACAAATTTTAGGTTCTTTGCTGCTCTTTTATATCATTTCTGTTTATGTGAGTTGAAAGGATGCATTTTCTCTTTCTAATAACTTTTAATATTTTAACCTAAATATAATTAAGAACATGAACTTTTATTATAATTTGGATCTATCTTGATCACTGTGAAGTATTTAATGAAAAATATAGATTACAATGCAGTATTCTTATACTCTTAATATACTAACTTATGTTACATTTGCATAAAAAATTATAGGGGCATAGTGATAGAATAGTGGCAGGGCATTTGCCTTGCTTGCTGCCAACCAGGGACAGACCTGGGTTCAATCCCTGGCATCCCATATGCTCCCCTGGGCTAGCCATAAGTGATTTCTGAGCACAGAGCAGAAGTAACCCCTGAGAGCCACTGGGAGTAGTCCCAAAAATAAACAAAAATGTAAATTATAATGTCTACAATCTTTAGTTTTTGATCACAGAGATGACTCAATGAGTCATGTCTTTATATTTTTAATTTGAATGGAACATATGACTTGCTTTTGCAATAAAATTCACATACGAGCTATATCGTATAAGTTCATTATAAATAATCATGTATGATTTCAGCTGGTTTCTTTCGTTGGTTGCTTATCTGAATGCAATTTCCAGTTGGGAGGTGATTTATTTTTTGTATCATTTTTGTATTCTCTGAATCTATACCAGTGACTAGAATGCTCTTTGGGCTCACTAAACTTTAGTTAGATGATTAAAATGCATTCAGTTTACTTTACTTTTATTTCAATTCAAATGAAAGTAAAGTGACAATGAGATACTGCTATTTCATTACAGAAATAATGGTTTGTGGCAAAGAGCAATAAGTTCTGGTGGAAAATTGTATAAGTAGATCTCTCATACTTGATGCAACAGTAAATTGATTCCTTTTTTTTTTACAGACAAAATGAAGCTTTCTCCAAAACTACAAAATAATACTACCATATTATTCAGCAATTTATATATATATATGTATATATATATATATTTATATATCCCAACAATACAAAGCACAAATTTAAAAAGATAGATAACAAACAGTTGTAGATATTGTGGTATATATAAACACAATTTAGAAAATATGAAATCTTTCATGTTGCTACAACGTGGGTAGAACTAGAGGATTTTCTTTTCATTGAATAAGTGAAAAAATGAAAGACAGTTACTGGTCAATGTCATTCAATTCTTGAAAAAGAAACCAAACAAAGGGGCCTGCGAGATAGCATGGAGGTAAGTCATTTGCCTTCCATGCAGAAGGACGATGGTTCGAATCCTGGCATCCCATATGGTCCCCTGTGCCTACCAAGGGTGATTCCTGAGTGTAGAGCCAGGAGCGCTTCCGGGTGTGACCCCCCCAAAAAAGAAAGAAAGAAAAAAAAAAGAAAAGAAATGAAACAGAGGTAGAAACAGATTTCTTATATATAATATACATATTGTATATAAAAATCTTAGTAAGATCTAATAACTGGTCTACAGAACTTATTTTACCATGAAAGTAAAAAGTGGGGAAATAAAGGTAGCTGACGAAATGAAAGAGGGAATTGAGAGGCAATCCTGAAACAATGGTGAAAGGAAATGGGCACTCTGCTGAGGGGTGTAGCATTGGAATACAATGTGCACGAAACCCTATCATTGTCAGTATTGCAAAATTTTTTCACTGTGACTGAAAATAATAATAAAGTAGGAGAAAACAAAATGAAAAGCAAAATTTTGGATTTTGTCCATAGAACAAAGTACTTGAGGCTGGGAAAATAGAGGATTGTTGGAAGTGTTAAATGGGTCCAGTGAAGTGTGTTGGAGGGGATATCAGTGCAGATGATGTACACGTTGTCACGACATGGGTTTAAAGATAGAGTTTAAGGAGTTATAAACCTGTATCCCTAATAATGAAGAAAGTGTTGTAAATCAGTGTAAATAATTTTGCTGTAAATCATCTCAACTTAATACCAGGTCATATTCTATATGTAATAAGGCTTTTTGGAGAGATGTAAAAGTCATTTTAGATTTATGTTGATGGGAAATGTCACAAATAAAAAGGAAATAAATCTATCTGTTTCCATTTAAGAAGTCTTTACTCCCCAAGATTAGTATCTATTATCCTTTACTTCCATTGGCTGAAACTCTTATTACCCGTAATTTTTCCCTTTTAGTAACATTTAACAGACTGAGCATTTTTTTGATGTGTCTTTTTGGTTGTGTGCTTTTCTTCCTCATAGAAGCGTATCTGCTTTTCTTTACATATTTTTTGTAGGTTTATTCTTGATGCTGTTGAATTCTCTGACTTTATTATGCAGTTTTACATTAAACATTGGTCAAATGTTTGGTATGCAAATTTTCCCATTTGGTTGAACGTGTTGTTTTAGTGATAAAACAATTTTATCTTGCAGAACTCTTTGAGTTTTCTGCAAACTTACTTATTTTTGTTTGTTTTTCTTGCCAGTGGAGTTGAATAACTAAGTAATCCCACTAAATCCAATATTATAGAGTGATCTGTTATTATTTCATGGTATAATCTATAAATATAGTATATTCTGTGGAGATAATAACTAAAGCTATTGTTTATTTTGAATTAACATTTGTGCATTGTAGTGTGATTGTTAAATTGGCAGCCCAATTTTCTTAAAATTTTAAAAGTAAATTTGCTAGTGAAATTTTATTTTTTTCAAGTGAATATAGTTTCCCAACACCATTTTTTAAAGAGGCATTACAATTTTTATTTTATGCTCTTGACTTCTATCACAAAAACTGACTGTGCCTTTTTCTATGGGTTTATTTTCATACTCTTGATTCTGCTCCATTGGTCTAAATGTCTACTTTTATTCTTAGCCACACCACATCCTTTTGATTATGTAGATTTAATGTATTGTTAAAAGTAAGGAAACACAATTGTTCTGTCTTTTATCCTCTAAGGCTAGTTTAAATATTTAACTAGTTTTGTAATTCATAAAGATTTTAGGATTTTTTTTCCTGTGCCCTTGAAGATGTTATTGGGGCATTAATGTAGATAGCACTGCCTTTGTGAAATATTTGATAATATTATTTTTCTCACCAATGAGCAACAAATAAAATTTTTATGACTTTTTTATTTCTTTGAACAATGCTTTATAGCTTTTATGCATGAGTATATTTTTATATGTATCCCTATGTTCTTAATATTTTAATCTGATTATAAAAGGGGTTGTTTCCTTTTTTGTTTTCTAAGGTAGTTAGGAATGCAACGGATATCCCACATATTGATTTTGCTTATTTCTTTACTGTGTTAGTATATTGTTTATAATAAGTTTTGTTTTTAATTGAAGTCTTTAACATATCTTTAACATGACATCTTTGGGGCCCAGGAGATAGCATGGAGGTAAGGTGTTTGCCTTTCATGCAAAAGGTCATCGGTTCGAATCCTGGTGCCCCATATGGTCCCCCGTGCCTGCCAGGAGCAATTTCTGAGCATGGAGCCAGAAGTAACCCCTGAGCACTGCCGGGTGTGACCCAAAAACCAAAAAAAAAAATATGACATCTTTACCATCTTTATATTAACATGTCATCTAATATAATGATGATCTTGCTTCTTATATTTGATTTGCATTCATTAATCTTATTTTCCATATAATTATTCAGTTGATAATATCAAATACTACATTAGTAGTTGCCAGACTGTATATCTATGTGAAATATCTGTTCTTAGAAATTAAGTAATATTTTTTATTATTTAGTTTTTTAGCTGAGATTTGAGATATGTGACTTTCTGTTGAAATATTGGCATTTTAGGGGCCGGTGAGGTGGTCTAGAGGTAAGGTGTCTGCCTTGCAAGAGCTAGCCAAGGAAGGAACGCGCTTGATCCCCCGGCGTGCCACATAGTCCCTCCAAGCCAGGGGCAATTTTTGAGCACATAGCCAGGAGTAACCCCTGAGCATCAAAAGGGTATGCCACCTCAAAAAAAAATTGAAATATTGCCATTTTATTGAGACAATTTATAATAATTGAATGGTGAAACATGCCAAAAACATTCTCTATAGCTATTTATATGATTATGCTATTTTTAATTTTTCATTATATTATGAGATAATGTATTAATTTATTTGCCTACATATTTCCAAAATTTATGCTCCTAGCAACAAGAAAAAATGCCTGTGGTCATTATGAATCACCTTTTTTAGTGTACTGAGAAATTTATTTATGATGATTATGTTGAGGTTCTTGGTATCCCCTTAAGTAATATTGGTCAGTAGTTTCATTGTTATATTTTCTTTTATTTCGGATACCCCTATATGGTTTAGCTATTTTACATTTTACTTTCATGAAAGTTGTTAGGGGATTCAATTTTTTGTTTGTTTTTGAAGACTTATTATTGGTTCAGTGCTCAGGGATCAAAGAGAGCAGTATGTGGGGATCATATAGGTTGTCAAAATTAAACTGAGTTGGCAGTGTACAAAGCAGGCACTACCCTATTTTCTTGACCCAAGATTAAATTTCTTAAATTTTTTGTGAAATTTTATGAGTAGGATGAATAATAGATCACCTTTGAAATACCAATAAAAATTACTAATCATGGCCTGAATGATAGCACAGCGGTTTGGCACTTTCCTTGCACGCAGCCAACCTTGGTTTGATCCGTGTCATTCTTTAAGTTTCCCAATCCTGCCAAGAGTGACTTCTGAGCACGGAGTCACAATTAATCCTTGAGTAGTGCTAGGTGTGGCCTCAAAACCAAAAACAGTCACACTAACTATATCTCAGGCCCTGGGAATTGTATTATGATATATAGAAATAATAATAACAAACACTATACATATAATAATGACAAATACTGGCATATGTCTATACTATATATAGAATATATGTAGAATATATAGAGAATAATGACAAAAACTGGTATATGTGTATATATGTTGTGCATATATACATATACAAATATATACAACATATATGCACATATACAAGTGACTGTCATTAATCTATTCATTTTTTTCTGATAACTTAAGTTTAAGAGACTATGATTCCAAGAACTGATTCATTTCTTCTAGTGTTATATCATTTGGTGGCATGCAGATGCTTGCAGTAATCACTATCCTTTATATTGTTATTAAATTTGTTGTAAATCTTCCCTATTCATTATGTTAATTAGTAAAAACTCTTCCTATTATTCCTTGGAGATCCTTACAACTTGTTGGAGTAAGCTATTTTATTATTACTTTATTCAGGACAGTTGTTCTTTGTGTGTGCTTTTCTCATGAGGATGGGACTACCTCTAGATTGTCCCCCTATCTTACCTTTTCTTCATCCATATGGGGGGTCCTATTCTTCCTAAAAAAGGACCTTGTGTCAGAGATATTTCTTCTGATTTTGATCCCACAGCTAACCTTTATGCCAGCTGTTACCCTTTGCGTGCTTAAAGGTAGCTTACTGTGGAATTTTCTGAACCTGTTTTATTGCCCTAACCTTGTGTAGATTATTTCCTGTGTGAGCATTGCTTCCAGACCAGTGTGCCCAATAGGCCCAGGTTTGGAGCATGAGACTTCCACTATAGCAACAGTTATATTAGTCATATTTATCATTTTAAAAAGCATCTTTCGTTTCATTGTCATTTTGTATTTTTATTTTGTGGATATTCATTGATGGATAAGAATCTAGTTCCTGTTTGGCTCAAGGCTAAGATATTGACTGAGTTTTGGATTGAGGATACCTGGTCTTTCTTCACATATCTTGCTACCTTCTTTCTTCCTACAATGAATATAACATACACAAAGTAGCAATTTGTATGTTAGTCATTCTAGTATTGCTTCAAGAATAAATTATAATTTTTATATACCATGCACCACAGGATGTACATGTCAAATCTTCTGAAACTTCTCCTACTTCAAAAAATAAAAGTGCTTTCCAAGTAGTGACACAGAATAGAGCCCAAATCCTGAGACCAATAAACCAGCACACTGGCACTAAGCCAGACTAATTACAAATTTCTGAAATAATATGCCTGATAAAACAAACAACAAAAATTAGCTGGCTGTATCTTCCTTAGATGCTGAATCGAAAAAAGGATATATGGGGCCAATGAGATAGCATGAAAGTAAGGTGTTTGGTTTTAAGGCAGAAGGATGGTGGTTCGAATCCCGGCATCTCATATGGTCCCCGTGTGCCTGCTAGGGTCAATTTCCTAAGCATGCCAGGAGTAACCCCTGAGCGCTGCTGGGTCTGACCCAAAAACTAAAAAAAAAAGAGGATTTATTATAATACCCTCCACTCCACTGTCACAAACTCATCAGAATGGGCCAGAAATATAGTTAGCCCACTTCTTCACATCAGAAATAAAACAAAACCCGAAAAACATGTGGAAGTGAACAAAGATTCTCTTGGCCAAGTTGCATTTTACAGAGCCAAGTGTCTTAAGGAATCATATTGTTGGGGCTAGAAAGATAGTATAGCAGTAGGGCAATTTCTCTGTATGTTGCCAACCTGAGAAGAACCCAAGTAATATTCCTGGTATCCCATATTGTCCCCCAGCTTTCCAGAAATAATTTCTGAGTGCAGAACAAGGAGTAACTACTGAGTACCACTGGGTGTGGCCAAAAATACAAAAGAAAAAAGTCATATTATGGGCCAATTTTAGCGTTTTATATTGAATTATTATTACCTGGAGTAAAGATGAGCTTTGGATTACCAAGAATGTTCATTCCCTGGGGACGGCGAGGTGGTGCTAGAGGTAAGGTGTCTGCCTTGCAAGCGCTAGCCAAGGAAGAACCACAGTTCGATCCCCCGGCGTCCCATATGGTCCCCCAAGCGCTAGCCAAGTAAGGACTGCAGTTAAATCCTTCGGCATCCCATATGGTCCTCCCAAGCCAGGGCCAATTTCTAAGCCGTTAGCCAGAAGTAACCCCTGAGCATCAAATGGGTGTGGCCCTAAAAACCAAAAAAGAAAAAAAAAAAGAATGTTCATACCCTGGTTAAGACATGCCTAAATGCTTCTCAGTATGTGCAGTGGAAAATGTGGATTTTTGCTGAATATAAAATCAAGCTTTATTCACTAGGACATACTGCAAAGATTATTTCTGTAGTTCACTTGTCCTATGACCTTTTGCTAGTTTAAGGGGCATATTGAGACCCCCACAGGCACGCAACTTTTCCTCTGCTGTTTTAGAACTGATCTGTGAGATTGCATTGTATGCTTTGAATTGACACAGATACAGAAATAAAAGGCAGTTTTACCAAAATTTTTTCAAATCACCTCAAAGCTTTTTGAAGATTTCTTAAGTAAATTAATGGACACTTTCTAGAGGAAGAAAAATTAAACATAACTACAACATTATCTGATAAAATATTAGCTTTTGAGAATATTAATGAGGACTACCAGATGATCTTGTACGCCTTCAGAGAAAGAAAATATGTTATGGTATTTCTGCAGGCTTGTAGGAATTTTAGCTTCATTGAGTAAGTGTCTCATGTTCAGGCTCATAGGCAAGCTCCTGTGAATGTTATGAATCACCTTGAAGAAGTAATAATTTATTATATGCCAAAGTTTGAACTTTAGAAAAAGGAGTGAAGGGGGCTGGAGAAATAGCACATCGGCCATTGCCTTACAAGCAGCCAACACAGGACCTAAGGCGGTTGGTTTGAATTCCAGCATCCCATGTGGTCCCCATGCCTGCCAGGAGCTATTTCTGAGCAGATAGCCAGGACTAACCCATGAGCACTGCTGGGCGTGGCCCAAAAACAAACAAACAACCCCACAAAAAAACAACAACAATAGAAAAAGGAGTGAATGTGGCTCACACATTATTAATTTCTTTTGTTATGCCTTCCCATTCTGATTGTATTAGAGGATTTTGAAATACAAATACCTATGTTTCCATTAACCCTTCAATAGTCTTTACTCCTAAGCTTAAACAAGAAGATCACCCAATGTTAACCCTTGAGATTGATGGCAAAAACAATTAAAGGCATATTTGGTAGAGGTGCATCAAACTCTGTAATATCATTACAACACTGGTCCTCTATATGGACCTTGCAAGAAATACCTTATGGGCTGGAATAATAGGTGGTGATTTGTCTTCATCCTCTGTCCAACAAAGTTCAAGGCAATGGAAATGCATTCACCCTGACGGTGAGCAAGCTACTTTGCTACCATACATAACTCTAATTTCTCTGAACCTCTAGGGCTGCAATTTGCACAGACAATCGTAGGTTAAGTACCACATTTCAGCCCAGCCCCCTCCAGGCCACTAGCTCAGAGGTTTCAATGCTGTCAGTAATACCCATCACCTATCCCTATCCAATGAAGTCTAACATATGCATTTGGATAACTCAGTGACCTGTAAACAATACAAAAGTAGAGGTGTTAATAAAATTTGTAGAGGAACACTTTAAATTTAGACACATTGAGACATCATTTTTGACTGAAATTCTCCTGTTTTTGTCATTGAAAAGAAGTCAGGCAGGTGGAGACTTTTAATGAATTTAAGAGTGGTTAATGTGATTATAGTTCCCATTGAAACCATACAACATGGCCTTCACTCCCCTGCAGTCATTGCAAAACAATGCAAAAATAGTGGTAATTGATTTAAAAGACTGTTTTTACAATACACCTAATTACCTCATGACAGAAAACGCTTTTCATTTTCAGTTCCTTTTCTCAATAATAAGGCTCCATTGCAGCAATTTCAATGGACTGTTTTATCCGAGGGCATACCTAACTCACAAACAATGTGTCAAAATTTTGTTGATGTGCTCTTACAGACCCCATTCACAAAAATTTTCCATGTGTGCATGTCATTATATAGATGATATTTTGTTAGAATGTCTAGAGACAGAGAACTACAATGCTTGCATGAATATTTATTCACTTGCCTACCATAAGCTGGCTTAAAATAGCCACTAAAAATTCAGATGCTCCCCTTATTTCAATATTGGTCTATGTTTTGTAATTCACATTAGTGTATTCCCAGAAAATCTATATTTATCCAAAAATGTAAGAACTCTTAATGATTTTCCAAAACATTTAGGTGACATGAATTGTATCCATTCTTACCTTGGTATTCTAAATTCTGAACTAAGCTATTTTTTTCACATCCTGAAAGATGGCCTTAAATAGCCACAGGCATTTAGCTCTGGCAGCTCAAAAAGAATTAGATTTTTTTCATGGTTCAGCACCAAAAAATCTGTTTTGTAGATTCATGATGAAGATAAAGTTTGAAGGATGATCTCTGCAACACTCCAATCCCGTACTGCTATATTAGCTCAGTTGTCAGGGCTATTTTATTGAATCTATTTACACAACCTTTCACATTAGTGCCTTACTTAGAGTTAATTACCACTCTCATAATTAAAGAGAATCTCATAGTGGTTTCTTTATTGTTTTTGATCCTGATATGATAGACCTGCCAATTCCAAAAATGGAAGTAGAATCCATGATGCCCCTCAATAATCCTCTTCAAAGAGCTTTAGCCAACTTCTTAGGAAAAAATCTCCTCCCATTATTCTCCAGGAAAAATCTTAATTTTTTTTTCAGAAGGACACATTTTGTAATATCTTTAATAATACTTTCCTCCCCTATACCTGATGCCCAGTTTTTATATTGACAGTTTCTCATCAGGGAATGGTGGTATCACTGGCCTCTCACTGATCACAGCAGCATCTACCAATTACAAGTCCACTCAGCAAGTGGAACTTGCTACTTGAATTCACTTACTCTCCTAAGAGTCAGAAAAATGTAAAGTGGTGAGTAACTCAGATTATGTGGCAGGCATTTTACTTAGATTTGTCACTGTCTTTATAAGTGCCCATAATCAGGTGATTCACGATTTGCTCTAATAATTACAAGCCCTTTTACAAAGTGCTCCAAGCCAATTTTCGTCACCCATATAAGATCCCATTCTCAATTCTCAGAGCTGATAGCTAAGGAAATGAAGCTGCTGACTGTTTAGTCACACCAAATTACCTGCAGAAGTTACTTGCAGAAGAACTGTAGTCTTACATACAAAAAATTAAAAGCACTGCCTTCAAGTACACTCTTATATTGCTTGGAGGCAAGCCATACATGTTGTTGAGAAGTGTGTCATTTGCATGCCTTTGAATTAAAAATGACAAGTATATAGGGCTAAACCTCAAGGTTCTCAGAAAATGAATTGTGGCAAATGGCTATTACACATATTTATTTCTTTACAAAAAAAAACTATCTCCATGTAGCTTTGGAGACTTACTGTCATTTGATGTGGGCCATATCTACAATTTATGAAAGAGCAAAGGCATTTCTCATCTTATCACTACAACGTTTCTCTGTCATGGTTGTTCTCCAAACCACAAAAATCAATAGTGGCCCTGTCTACACCAGTAAAACCATTCTATCACTTTAAAAGGAATGGCAAATCAAATTTTGGGTCCCCTAAATCCTCAAAGACAAGACATAGTTGATTAACCTTGCAGAATCTTCAAAACTCATTTATAAAAGTACAGTAAAAGGGACATGCCCCTGATGGATCTTTTATCCCTAACACTATTCTCACTAAATTTCCTGAATTAGGCCATGAACTAAAGTCTTGGTTTTGGCAATTGTCAACTTTCTGTTTATTGAAGGACCTCAGAAAATTGTATGAGTTATAAAATACATCAATGGGTCAGTTTAAAACAGGGCTGCTCAAAACAGTTGGCAAGAAAACTGATGCTTCCTCTTTTACTGTTCTATATAAGTGAATATGAAGGAGATAAGTTCATACAGAAGGTCCTCATTACAATTAACTCTTGAAATGTAATCAAAGTTCTCTGGATATATTAATATCAAGAGATGGGATTTGCAAAAGTTCTTGTTGCTAGCACTAAGGCTACCTGAACATACCTTGTGAATACTGGAAGTAAGGCCTGATAGGGGAAGATCTAAAAGGAACAAGAACCAGGAAAGGAAGATGAAAAATCAAGTGATCCCAACTCTTTCCCTTGGCAACCACAACATGATTCTTACATAGGCAGAAAGCTTCACATAGGGCAGGTTTGGAGAAATCTAATATTAATTAATTTGGAACGAAAAAGACATGCACATGTTCTTCTTTGGCCAATATATATGGTGAGAAGAGTACTTTTATACGTTCGTGCCAGATTGTGTGTTGGGGCTCTCTCCACCTTTGGAGAAGTCCATGTTCTCTCTCTCTCTCTCTCTTTCTCTTTCTCTCTCTCTCTCTCTCTCTGTCTCTCTCATTTTCTCCCTTTCTCTCTCATACTTTTCTGGTCATCAATCTTCCAGCTGTTCCTAGGTGGTACAGTAAGGGAAAGAGAAAAGAGAAAGGAACAGATTTAATTTTTGGACTACCTCCTCTCTCCTCACCACTTCATATAAGTCACATGGGGGAACTCTACTGGATATATAATATGACCGACCATATATATGAAGATAATATAAAGATATGTATTTTGGACATGAATATGTATATATGTGCTATGAATGATATAAGTATATGGTACAAAGTATATAAAAGGTATGAAGAAATATAAGTGGCACCAATTTAACTACCAAGTTAAAAATACTTCAGTTCAAGTATTGTGCCTTATTATAAACTAAATAGAGACTAGATAGATAAATTGGAAAAAAGATAAACTACTGTTCCAAATAAGAGTTTTTTGTTTGTTTGAAGCCACACTAGCAGTGCTCAGGGTTTAATCTGACTTTGAATTAAGAAATTACTCCTTGAGTGTTTTTTTTCTTTCTTTTTTTTAATATTTTATTTAAACACCTTGATTATTACATACATGATTGTATTTGGGTTTTAGTCATGTAAAGAACACCACCCATCACCAGTACAATGTTCCCATCACCTTTGTCCCAAATCTCCCTCCTTCCCACCCAACCCCCGCCTGTACTCTAGACAGGCTCTCTATTTCCCTCATACATTCTCATTATTAGGACAGTTCAAAATGTAGTTATTTCTCTAACTGAACTCTTCACTCTTTGTGGTGAGCTTCATGAGGTGAGCTGGAACTTCCAGCTCTTTTCTCTTTTATGTCTAAAAATTATTATTGCAAGAATGTCTTTCATTTTTCTTAAAACTCATAGATGAGTGATACCATTCTGCGTTTTTCTCTCTCTGACATATTTCACTCATCATAATAGATTCCATGTCCATACATGTATAGGAAAATTTCATGACTTCATCTCTCCTGACAGCTGCATAGTATTCCTACTCCCTGAGTGTTTGAGGTACCATATGAGATGATTGGAATCTAATTTTGGCAAGCCACATGCAAAATGAATACCCTAATCCAAAGACAGTGATTTTTAAATTATGCTGATTTAGAAAATAATTAGAACAACTTTATAATAATGTATGCTTTTACATTCTTCCTACTTGACTACAATATGTATAAACCCCATAATATATATGCCATAAAAGTTATGGTGCAAATAACACTAAATTTAAATAAAATAATTATTAGTTTCAGTTAGCAGCATTTTGTTTTGTTAGCATTTCATTTCTTAGAATTAAAATAAAGCCAAAAATGCATCTGTCCCTCCTTTACAGGACTTCAATTTCTTTCCTTGTGATTTTAAATGTGAAACAATATTAAGATTTCCAACTACAAACATAATGTAAGTCACAATAAACTGAGTTATCAGTAATGATAGGTTTATAGTTCACACTGTTTATAAATGTGCTTTATATTTTAAAAATATTTTTAAAACATCTTAGTTATAATTATGAAATCAATACATTTTTACCATAAAATTACAATTTGTTATTTTATATTAAATTTTGTTTGAAAGAAGTCTTATTTACCACTTCATTATAACAGATTTTAAGTATTTCACAAATATTGCATAATATTTGTCATATTAGAATTGTGAATATATTATTAGAAAGTTGTATAGTATTGAAGAATCTAGGCCATAACATATGTATTTGGGTTTTCCCACTTATTTTCTGAAACTGTTTCTTAAATCCTTGGAATTACCTGTGTTAGAGAGAAGAGAAGAGCATTTTGTTATTTATATCAAACCTCTTATATAAGTTTTTGGTGGGGTCACATGCAGGGTTACTTCTGACTCTGCAATCAGGAATTACTCCTCGAAAATCCCCCTGGCTTGGGAGAACCATTTGAGATGCCAATAGAATGTGGGTTTGGTGCATTCAATAGAGTCTTAGGCTCTGGAAAATATCACCAGCCCCTTCATAATATACATGTTTCAACCACACCTGAGTTTATGCTAATACGGTAACTCTGTCTGGGGAAACCAAGAGAGCTATAGGTGATTCTGATCTTTGAGAATTAAGTGTACTTAGAGGATTTTAATTTTCAGTTCCAAAACACCTTTGAGGAGAAAAGATGTGCTGAAGATTGCTTTAATGACCAGCGGTTAAATCATTTATGTCTATTAAATGAAATCTTCATAAAAATCTCTAACTCATGCAGAGAGCTTTAGGGTTAAATGTGAATGCATTTAAGTGGTGGATAGATATTGAGCCTTGAAAGGGCATAAAATCTGTCTGTCCTATGCTTTTTTTCCTTTTGGCTATTCTGAGTTGTATCTTTTGTTAAAAACTAACAATTCTAATAAAACTTTTTCAGAAATTTCATAATTACCGATATCAAATTATGAAATTAAGTTTTAATTACTGAGTCTCAACTCTTTCAAATATAGGACAAATTAATTGGACTAGATTACAAAGCTAGCTAAATATATAGGGGTTCAGAACAAAATCTTGTTTAGTAATTTAGTAAAAACATTTAAAACCTTCTGGTAGCATCTTCAAGTAAATACTATATTTTTATTAGGAATTATATGTAAGAATTAGTCTAGTTATTGAAGATAAACTGAATGGGAAAGACCTTAGGTAAAACAATCATCTTAAAATCATATTTAAAAATGCTTTAGAAAAAGATTAGGACTTTAGTAGAATGGGTTGGACATTGTCTTGCAAATGGCTGACCTGGGTTGAATCCCTGGTATCCAAATGGTCTTCCATGCACTTTTAGAAGTAATTCCTGAGTATAGTGCCAGATCTTACCCCTAAGCTCTATGGTGTTTTACCCCCAAACAAACAAAAATAATTAAACAAAATCCAGCTATCTAAAGCTGAGATTATTCATAAAAACTATTAAGAATGTTTAGTCTAACCTTAGTGTCTAAGAAGAGTCAAGCTATACAAGCACATTTTAGTGTGCTCACTGAAGTGCTGACATAGTAATTGCAAAATTACTAAAATCATTATTTCTTCTTGCCAAAAGAAATAATTTCAGAGCAAGGTCAAATTGATGTTTGGTTCCTAGATTCAGGTGATATGATTTTAAGTTCCTCAAGAAAGCTAATATGAATATTAATAAGAGAAAAATGCTAACTATGGTATGAAAAGAGAAAAACAAGAACTTAGGCATATTTGCATTTCTGATAAAATTCATTTTGAAAATTCATCAGTTATATTATTATGTAAGTGATATGCTCATGTTGTCAACTATGTTTAAAAAGTAACCTATGAATGTTGTTGGCATCATTTCATTTTAATGATAGTTTTATGAAAACAAAACTAAGTATAAAGAACAATGCCAAAGAAAACAAATATTGCTTGAGTACCTCAAGAGAGATTTACTGAATCTTTAATTAAAGAAATATTTGAGTCAGGGAAAAAAGATCATTAATAAATGTCTTATAAAATTTGTTATTCATTGAAGAAAATTACAATTTCTTCTCATAGGGCTTATATAAAGTGAAACTTTATAAAATTTAACACTCTAAGAATTGAAACCATAAGCATATTAGTAAAAATAATTGCAAATTCTTGAGTCTGAAAAATATTTAAAACTGGAAAAATCTGTTTTAATTACTTTATTTAAACAACATTGTCACAATATTATTCATAATGTAGATTTTTTCCACATTGACAAAGTTCTTTATGATTAAGTTTTATTCAGACATAAAATATACAGCATTCTTCACCAGTGTACATATTCCACCACCAGTGTTCCAGTTTTCATCCCACTTTCCCTTCCTCCTCCACCCTCCAATATGGGTGGGATAAATTTTTTTCAGTAAGACAGAAAAGTAATTTCTAATTGAAGTCATTAGAACTCACTGAAGAACTTATACCTTATATTTATCAAGGTAGACTTAAACAATGACTTGATAAGTGGCAGACTGTAATGAATATTTCTAATAGCAATTATTTATAAGAAGTAAATAAACAAATGGGACTACATTAACCTTAGAAGTTTTTGCAAAGAAATAGGATACAAAGGCTACCCACAGAATGGGAGAAACTATTTACCTAATGCTCATCAGATAAAGGATTAATATTTATGATATATAAGGCAGTGATGTAACTTTGTAAGAAAAATATCTAACCTCATCAAAAATGGGAAGAAGAAATAGACAGAAGAAGAAAATGGGAAGAAGAAATAAAACATCCGTATTTCTCAAAGAAGAAATACAGATGACCAAAAATCACATGAAAAATGTTCCTTCCCACTAATAATCAGGGAGATGCAAATGAAAAAACAATGAGATATCAACTCACACTACAGAGACTGGCACACATCACAAATACATTAGGAACAAATGGTGTCAGTGCAAAAAGAAAGGCACCTTCATTCACTGCTCATAGGAATACAATACAGATATTCCTAAAAAAGAATAGAAGTTGAGTTTCTATAAGGTCCAGCAATATCACTCCTAGGTTTATGCACTAGGAACAGTAAAACACAATACACAAATTCCCTCTGTATTCTTATATTCATCACAGCACTATTTAGAATAGTCAGAATCTGGAAACAACCCCAGGTGTCTGACAACAGATCAGTGGCTAAAGAAACTGTCATATCTATACAATGAAATACTATGCATTCTTTAGGAAAATGAAATCCTGAAATTTGCTGATACATACGAGGATATGGAAATTATGCTGAGCAAAATGAGTCAGAGGAAAATGAATAGACATAGAATAATCCCACTCATTAGTGGTATATAGGAAAAACAAGGGACAATGTTGTAATAATATCCAGAGGAAAAAAAGAGGTAAGAGTCAGGCATTCCAGCCCCAGGTATGAAGTTCACCACCAGGAGTGGTGAGTTTAGTTAGACTAGAGAAGGGTCTACTAAGACAATGATAGTTGTCTTAGTGTTAGATCACTTTGGACAATAACTCGATGCTGAAAGAGGAGAAAGTGACATTCATGGAACCCTTCCATTTAACTATAGTGCAAACCACAGTGTCAAAAATGAAAGAGAGAATGAGTGAGAGAGATAAGAGAGAGAGAGAGCAGGAAGAAAATTGCCAACCTTAGAGATAGGCTGAGGCGAAAGGGTGGGGAGGGTGAGAAGGAAATGGAAGCCATTGGTGGTAAGAAGGGTGCACTGGTGAATGATGATGTATAATCTATGACTGATACCCCAAAATGAACAATTTTGTAACCACAGTACTTAAGTAAAACAATTCATAAAGTAATTGTATATGATATAAAAGTATCTTAAGATCACATATAAAAAACCTAAAATAGTCTAGTATTATATGCATGTACACCCTAAGGAAAAGACTATAAGTTATAAAAGACTATAAACTAGAGTTTATAATTTTTAATATGATTTATATGTACATTTTATTTACTATACACATCACAAAGAAACAGCAGAGTTGTTGCATTCCAATATTTAAACATAATATTTGCAAAAATTGAGGTTAGGATTTCAACACCATTATTTCCAGTAGAGTTGGTATGAATGCAAAATTAGATGAATTTGAAAAATCACATATTCTTTTTGAACTTAACATTTTACTTCTAAATCCACTTTCAAGAATGCATGAATGCACGGAAATATATAAAAGAGATGTTATTGTAGCATTGTTAATAATAAAAAAGAACCCTAAAATTTTCAACTACAACATGGTTACATTATTAATATCCTATCCATACTATTAATATACCATCTTGATTTAAAGTAATTAAATGGATTGGAGAATGAAGCTTAGTGATAAACCACTTGCCATTTTTTGTTCTATTCCCAAAATGACAAAAAAAAAAAAAAAAAAACCCTTTGTCATGGTGGAGATGAATGCAGAGAGGATGGATGCCAGTTAATCTAGTTATTACAATTAGTCATTGCCAGCCTGAGGCCTAGAAGAATACATGGATTGTGGAAACAGAGGAATATTAACATATCAGTGGGAACACTATTTAGGCAACTTATTTGACCCCCACCTTCGACCAGATAGAAAGCAAAAAGCAGCAGTCTATAACCTGACAACAAAGGAAGCCAGTAAAGACAAAAAACCACTGGGTCTATAGGCCTTGAGATGCAGGTTTCAGAGTCCTACCAATATAAAAAATATATCAAGGACAGAGAACAACAGCAGATATTAAGAGACAGAACTTTTAAAATACCAACACAAATAAGGATGGCTTAAATGATAACCAGAGAACAGCCTTCTAGGAATTAGTCTGAGACCTTTTCTTACAACCTTGGGGATCAAACAATTAAAATTATTAAGTAATTGCCTATAGGAAACAGAAAGATAGTACAGAGATTAAGATTTTTTTTTTTTTTTTTTTTTGCCAAACCTGATTTGATCCCAGGTATCATATCAAGGACTTGTAGGAGTAATGTCTGAACACAAAGTCAAGAGTGAAGCCTTAAGCACTATAACCCTCCAAATATATTTAAAAACAATTTTATTTCATCAATATTCATACAAGATTTTGTATTCCAATTTTGTATACAAAAATTCAAGGATACACATTATAACTAAGTCTGCTTTATGGTTATAGTTACTTTAGTGTTTATCGCTTATTGTGAAGTATAGATAATGGGTACAAATAGGAAGAAGTTGACAAAAGAAAAATACTTTTCTGTCAATATTCTTTAGCTGATAATTTTAAAAATAATGTACCCTAGGTTTGGAAATTGCTTAGAAAGTATTTCTGATCTGAAATTATATTCTGTTTTGTTATTGTTTTAGACAATTCTTGTTTTGACTTATACATTTTCTAACATATAATTTGGTCTTTACTGATACAAAAGGTAGTTCGATAATATTTCTGAAACCCTTGTATTTGTCCCTTCTCAACATGTTAGAGCCTAATTTTCTAAGAAGCTACCTTGATTTGTATGAGTAATTTCAGGAAGAGTTAATTAGCTAAGCCAAATAGTACATTTGATATATTATGTCACTTTTTAAAAACAGCCAGGTTGTAGAAAATGCAGTGCTACTTTCTAATTCACTGGTTATGTAAATTTGTGATTTGTTTAATGTTCCCTTACAACAAATATTCTCAGCCATCAACATCAGAGAAACATGCCTTTCTATCAACTGTTTTCATTTCCTTCCAGTTTGTTTGTCATAATGCTTTATCAGGTGCCTGTTATGTACCTCCTTGGAGCTACCTGGCTGACATTTCTCACTAATAGGCCAGTTTGTATCAGACGTGTGTGAGTGTTATATCAGAGGGACCAACAAAATAATACTTATTGGAACTTAGTATCAAGTGTGCAAAAAATGATCTGAAGCTGGAAAAACCTATAAGCAAACTAAATAAATACTTTTCTGTTAGTATATACTGCCATCCAGTGTTAGAAGTTTTTTTACAGGGCATGCTCTACACAGTATGGAATGTTTTACCAAGATGATAAGGAACACACATCACACTTTTTTGAGCTCCATATTAATATCTTCATTTTGGAAGATTTTTAGAGGAATATTATATATGCTAGTTTACTAAGAAATAGTAGAAATATAATGGCAATGAATAAAAACAAATTGGGATGTCAGTCCAATTTCCATACCTTGCCAATTCCTCTTTTTAATCTTTGTTGCTTGGGAAAATTCAGTTTTATTTAATTTAGAGACTATTACAGATTCAGGTATGACATATTATTCTGCTTGTCTAAAATGGTAACTTTTCTTTTGGATTAAATTACAGATGAAAATGCAAAGGTTTTAATAGAAAGAAACAAAGCAATTTTTTTATGATAGCTATTAGAGAAAGGATTTGGTGTTATAGAGAGATGCTATTTGTCAATTAAGCAACACAGAAAAAATGTCCATATGTAAGAAGATATATGAATAGAAACAAAATATATTGCCTTATATGCAATTAAGTATGTTTTCATTCAAAATCTTTAGTTTTAAAAAATAAAAATCTTAACAAAATAAAATATATTCTATATTTCTTATTTAATTTTGAATGCACTTTCAAGACTTTGTTCTAACTTATCTTACTGCCATTAAAAATTGTATATATTCAGATGTTGTAAGTGTATACTATATGTTATATATTTATTTATATACACTTTGCCTTATCAATTTTTCACATATATACATATATATACATGCATATATGCATTTGCATTCCCAAAAACAATAGAATGAGGAATTAGACATCATAAAGATGAAATAAGCCAAGAGTGCTCACTAATGAATAAAAACTGTTCCAAATGCTGACTATTCAGTTTGGTTTTGGCAGGGAATACATGGCAGGAGTTTATCACTTCCTGGCATACAGCATTGAGGCACTTCAGAAACCCCGGGACAGGAAGAGGATTAAATTTTTTCCTTTTTCCCATTTTATTTCGTCATTGTGACTTAGAATATTGTTAACCATATGTTATGTAATGTTACATTAAATGTAGTTTCAAAACCGCACCTATCACCAGCTTCAGTATCTCTCCAACTTATCCTTTCACATGACACATAATAACATTAATTCCAGCTTCAGTATCCCTTCACCTTATTCTTTTTTTTTGGGGGGGGGGCACACCCGGTGACTCTCAGGGGTTACTCCTGGCTATTCGCTCAGAAGTCGTCCTAGGTTAGTGCAGGCACCTTATCTCCAGCGCCACTGCCCGGCCCCCCACCTTATTCTTTCACATGACACATTCATTATGGATTTTATAAACCAACATAAATTTTTTATTAAAAATTCTCTTTTCAAATTGTACGTTGATACTATTACTAGAGTTTGTTTTTATTGAAATATCCTATTCAGTGCTTAGCAAAATATAACCAGTTTTAAATATTCTAGCTATCATTGCACTTATTATTATGTTTTATTCTTTTATTTTTTACTTCTAAATTCCTAGTTCCCAAATACATTGATTTCTTTTTGCTGTGACTCCTTTTTGTTCTCTTTTCATTTCTATGCCTCATGATTTAAGTCTTTGTTTTCCTCTATTATCCCTATATTTTCTCCTATTTAATCTATTACTCATATCCTCTTTATCAATCTACATACACATAACAAAATGATCGTATTAAATTATTTTCTTTATGTCTTTTCAGATAAATTAGAACTTTTTAAATTTAACAGTCATAATTTCCAATATATCTGCCAGTAGTTGACACTCTGCATATTTATTGAACACTGTGATGTCGACCTTATAGTGATTCAATAACAATGCAGAATATGCTACTGATTGTGAGTACATTGAAAGGGTCGAGTAGAAAGATTCCTGGTCTTTTTATTATTTTTTCATGATCACTTATAAAAGTATATTTAATCGTTTCATCCTTAAAGTAAGTTTTAGATGTTTTACATCTGTCCTGAGCAGAGCAGAGCAGAGCAGTGAAGAAGTCCTGATTCAACTGAGATAAACATACTGACAAACATATAGTTAGAATAAAAAAAGCAAAAATGACCGAAATATTATATGGTCATTATCATTATTAAGGGAATTATATAAAGAAAATGTATGACTAATAGTGACTCAGTACAAAAAATGGCAAGCTAATCAGGATACATAAAACAAAGGCAAGACAGTGTCCAAAGCACACAATTATCTCTGCATGCATTCATTTATTTATCTGTTTTTCTTTTTATTTGAACATTACACATTTTCTTGTAAGATTTTGTGTTCAGGGATCACTATTGATATGGAAATTGACTATTTTTGATGTCTATAATAAGTGGTAGAAAACATGTGGATGGCATTTATAATTAATAGTGAACTTTGAAAATGGCTTTGCAACATTATCTTCCAAATTTTTGTTCCAAAATGACAAAGCTAAAACTAAAAAAAAAAAAAAAACTATTGTTAACACTATGATTTTTCTGATACTAAGGACTTAACAGAATTAAAGCAATTAGAGACATCATGCTATGTCCTATGTACTCCTTTGTACATCATCCTATGTACTCTTTTGAGGGCTAGGTATTAAGTAATAACAGAGCAGGCAGAGGTTACTTATTCAGCATGGGTATGGGAGCAGAACAAGTATTTATCCATGAAAGAAAGGGGACCAAGACATTTTGGACATTTATAAGAACTATGATTTTTATATAGCTTCTTATCTGAAACAGAAGGAAGAATGAAAAATTTTCTTAGATGATATCTACATGTAAATTGTTGGAATTGACCTGGTCATTACAATACAATTTTGGGGGAGGGGTCAAACCCCACAGCACTTAGAGGTTACTTCTACCCTCAGAAGTTGCTTCTGGCAGGCTTGGGGACCATATGGAATGTCGGGATTCGAACCACCATCCTTCTGCATGCAAGGCAAATACCTTACCGCCATGCTATCTCTCTGATCCCACAATACAATTCTTAACCCCACAGTAGAATATAGAAAAAGTGGGTACAAAATGACTAGACAAGAATATCTGTCTAAGAGGAGCTGGGAGGTCATCTGAGATTTTTGTAAAGTCCAAACACCTGGGAGAAAACTAATAGCTTTTAAAGTTTCATTGCGAAATGAACAGCTTAAAAATAGAGATAAATCAATGAAGCACAAACATTATAGCAATTTTAGAATGATTAGGTAGTTTGAAGATACTAGAAATGAAATTGGAAAAAATACAGCTTTAAAACAGTGAAAACAAAATAGTGGCTCATATAAGAACAAATACTGGAATCAAATCTATAGTACAGCAGGCAAGTCATTTATTTTGCAGACTCCCAGCCTGACTTTAATTTTTGGCACACTTATGCTCACTAAGCATTGCCAGAAGTGATCTCTGAGCTCAGGCAGTGATCACTAAGTACTTCTGAGTGTGCTCTTCCCCACCTACCTCCTTCCAAAAAAATAAACTCATGGTCATTAAAGACAATTTTTATAATATATAGTAATATATATTATATTATAATATAATAATATATATAATAATATAACTCTTATCTAAATCTTTCATTTCAATACTGCAAAATATACTTAATAGAAAAATAATGTGAAATTTACCTGTAATAAAGCAAGAAATGATAAATTTTAAATGAGTGAAATTGGACACCATATAAAATATTCTTGGAGTTGACTCTAGTTAATATGAAAGAATACTAGAAGGAAAGCTAACCTAAAATTAAAAACTTACAAATTTTAATATCTAAAATCTTTTCTTATTCTTGGAGATAACATGGAGATAAAGCGTTTGCCTTTCATGCAAAAGGTCATCGGTTCAAATCCCGGTGCCCCATATGGCCCCCCGTGCCTGCCAGGAGCAATTTCTGAGCATGGAGCCAGGAGTAACCCCTGAGCACTGCTGGTTGTGACCCAAAAACCAAAAAAAAAATGCATAAACTGCTAGAGTGGATGAACACAAATAATTCACTTTACCATGGAAGTGAACTATAGAACATGATCAAGAAAAAAAATTTAATCAGAAATATCATCGTAGAAAGGAAAATTTTCTGTAATACTGCTGATATGACACCATAGGATGGCTTAAATAATCCCCAGAACTATGGAACCAGAGCTTTAAGCACCAACAGGCATGACCTAACAATACCCCATTTTTTGAAATCCATTATAATTTGTTTAATTTAATGTACAATGATATTAATCTTTATTTTTTGCTGCACAAATTTACTGTACCATAATTGTACCACTCTCCAGGTGACAGTTTCATCTGTCACATTCCTCTCTCTTTACTATGATAAATTTTATAACATTTTAGTTATATAAAAAGTCCAGTTTTATAACTATGACCAAGGCATTAATTCACTCAAATGCACTTTCCTTTCCTTTTTTTTTTTTGGGGGGGGTGGGGTGGGGGATCACACCTGGCAGAGCTCAGGGGTTACTCTTGGCTCTGCACTCAGAAATCACTCCTGGAAGGCATGGTGGACCATATGGGATGCCATGATTCGAACCACAGTCCATTCTGGGTCGGCTGTTGCAAGGCAAACACCCTACCTCTATGCTACCTCCTTGGCCCCTTTGTTTTGATTCTTTTTTTGTTTTGTTTGTTTGTTTGTTTGTTTGTTTTTGGCCACAACCGTTGCTCAGGGGTTACTCCTAGCTAAGAGCTCAGAAATTGCCCCTGACTTGGGGGGGGACCATATGGGACACCGGGGGATCCAACCGCAGTCCTTCCTTGGCTAGCGCTTGCAAGGTAGACACCTTACCTCTAGGGCCACCTCTCCAGCCCCATTGTTTTGTTTCTTTTTATGATGCAGAAATGAAATCATCTGATATTTCTTCTTTACACTTTTACTTCTTTCAGTTCTCCAGTTCTCCTCCACATTGCATTGATCGCAAGATTTTATCTTTTGCTACAAGTGTATAGTTTTCTACTGGGTAGACTTATCATTGCTTATTTATCCATCCATCTTTAGACTTTTGAGTATTTTCCAAACTTTGGATATTATATAAAAGTGCTATAATGAATATCAGTGTACATACATGATTTCATATTAGTTTAGTTGTTTTTGGGATAAATGACAAGTTTTTTAGTTTATAAATTAAGTATATATAAAAATCTATATAGTATATATGCAATATATTATACTAATATATGTAAAGTAGAAAAATATTTATTTATTGCAAAATGATCACAAAGAAGAAGTAAATTATAATTATTTTCTAAATTTTCCATTAACGGAATAATGAATTTTAGTTACACAATACAAATTAGTTTATAAAATACTTAAAGATAAAACAATGGGAATAGTTAGAAATCGAATCTATAAGCCAGGGTCAGAGAGATAGCACAGCAGTGGGGCATTTGCCTTCTTGCGGCCAACCCTGAAGGCTCAATGCCCTGTTTCCCATATATCTCCCAGCCTGCCACGGGCGATTTCTGTGTGCAGAGCCAGGAGTCACCCTTGAGATCTGCTGGGTGTGGCCCAGAATCCAATCAATAAATAAGAAAAGTTTTAAAAAAACTTTTAGAGGGGCCGTCGAGATAGCATGGAGGTAATGTGTTTGCCTTGCATGCAAAAGGTCGGTGGTTCAAATTCCTGGTCCCCAAGCCTGCCAGGAGCGATTTCTGAGCATAGAGCCAGGAGTAGCCCCTGAGCGTTGCTGGGTGTGACCACCCCCCAAAAAAACTTTTAGAATCTATAAACCATTCCACATTATTCTTAAATAATTCTGTGTATGGTGTTTTTATTTCAGTTGAATTATGGTAATTTACTAGGATCCTAAAACTTAAAATATAGTAGACTGATTTCATAGTTGGAAGATGATATTTTAAAATGTGTTAATGGCAATTAAAGATTCATGTTCCTCCATTCAGAATAGGTGTGTATTCTTTTAATCTTTCTTTCAATTTTATAATACATTTAATTTGAGCAATATTGTCTGTTTTCACTTTGTCATTTATTCTACCCACAATGCGCCATCATACTGTTAAGTCACAGTAACTGATTAATATTATAAGCTTACTTACACATGTGCTCATTGAAATTGGTTTATTTTCAGTGTTTTATTAATGTAATTCTTTGACAATGCAGTATTATTTCATTGGAGTTCCATTTCAGATTTATTCCGTTTAGTAATATGTGTAATATGCCATTATTGGAAAAAATTCTCCTGCATGAAATATAGTAGCAGAGTGAGCAAACAATCATTAAAAATCAATTCTTTAAATTTCCCTTGAAGTGGTTCTAAGAAAATGCTTAAAAATGAAATAAATTTGATTTTATTTCATATCATCACTACTGTGTTCCAGGTAACTCACCCAGGGAAAGTGGTGATTTAATTGTCTGGATGGCACAGCAAGAGATCCTCTGAAGTTACACTGAGGTAGTTCTGTAGTTTCTTGCTTGTGTTTCACACAAAAACACACTTTCTTTGGATACTCAGCATGCTATTCATTGAGCAAAGATGTGAGTGGCTAACAAAGAAGAAATGCTATTATTTATTATTCATGACTCTCCTGTGTCCCTGCCACTTGAAGTTAACATACTTCCATATGAAATATTTAACTCATTGGTTTCTTTTGGGTAAAATCAAATCAGACAATGCATATAAGTAAAAAAAAAACAGAAATAAGTTAAAATTTTATCAAACTATTTCCATTAAAACATATGTAGCTAAACAAAGGATTTGTAAAAACTATTCTGTGTGCCTCAAAATATTAAATTTAATCTTTAAAAATGTTTTATAGTTATTGGAAAGCTATCGACATAGTATCTACATTATAAAATAACATTATATAATAAGATATTTAACAGATATGAGGAAATTAGTATTTCATGTTCTATATACATACTTGCTGGAACTACTGCTTAGTTTTCTTTGATATGTAAATTTTTACTTACATTTTGAAACAATCAGCTTGTTTTTCTATATAAATTGTATTCCATTCTCATTTAAAAGAGGAAAATAAGTTTTTATTTTGGCTACTGATATATCGCTTTTATTAAGTTATAGAACATTACAAAAAAATATTGAGTGGCCTGATTGAGGCATGTTGTTATTGTTGTATTAGGGGCCACACTCAGATTTTCTCTGACTTTACTCCAGGTCTTCACTCAAGGATTGATCACTCCCAGCAGCGCTCTGAGGACCATACGGGGTGCAAAATCAAATCTGTGTCAGAAGCTTGAAAACCAAGTACTGTTTCTGCTGTACTATCTGTTCAGTCCCCTGGGATAGTTTTAACTATGCTTTTAACATACTGAGAGGAGTGCAGCTATAGCACAGTGGGTAGTGTGCTTGCCTTGCATATAGTGAGCCCAAGTTTGATCCTGTGCACCGCCAAAAGTAATTCCTAAATGTTGAACCAGGAGTAACCATGAGCATCAGCAGATGAGGCAAAGAAAGACTAGATGTGAGCATACAGTAATTATTGCAGTAAAAAACTAATTCTCTATTATTTTTATGAAGACAATGAGATCTCAGAATTATACAAGACTATTTTCTTAATAACAGACTAACAGAGGTGAAGGATGATAGTAGATAGAAATTAGCAACAGGAAAAATCTGTGGTAAAGAAAAATTTCTCCTTTGATATAAACAAAATTAAATTATTTTAGTACTATTTTTGTGTGTGTGTGTGTTGGAGGGGCACCCTGAGATGCTCAGGGCTGGTTTCTACCTCTTTATTCAAAAATCACTCTTGGTCAGCATGGGGGACCATATGGATTCTTAGGTGTCAAATCCAGGTTGGCTACATGCAAAGCAAACAATGTACCCACAGTAGCTGGCCCACCTCAGATCTAAATCATACCTGAAAACTTCATCTATTTTTTGTAATATTCTGTTGGAGAGCAGCAAGTCAAGTTGAGTTTCCGCTCAAGATTGTGTCTTTAGGGGTTATTTATAGGTATGTCCATAATACCTGTTTAAGGGGAAATCCAGTGACAAAATCAATTATATCTATGAATGTTTATAAGAGTTTTTAAATAATCACATGATTTTTATTTTTAACAAAATTTTAATTGCATAGCAAAACTGAAGAGAGACTAGATTTTATTTCATTTCTCATATCACCATACATATCGCCCCAATCCTCCACTAGACTGGTACTTTATCTATCTATCTATCTATCTATCTATCTATCTATCTATCTATCTATCTATCTATCTATCTATCTAATATCTATCTATCTATCTAATATCTATCTATCTAATATCTATCTATCATCTATCTATCTAATATCTATCTATCATCTATCATCTATCTATCTATCTATATAATTGATGAAGTATATTGACAGATCACAATTGTCTAAAGTTCATAGTTTGTAATGCAATTTATTTCTGATGTTATGCATTCTATTTTGACAAATGTTTAATAAATTTTATTTATTATATATATGGTTTTGCTTCTCTAAAAATCATGATTATTCTTCCTATCCTCAACTTCTTCTAATCTCTGATCAATTTGCTCTTTCTTTTTTTTTTTGCAGGGAGGTTGGGTTTTTGTTTCACATTTGGTGATGCACAGGGATTACTCCTGGCTCTGAACTCAGAAATTGCTCCAGTAGGCTTGGGGGAATTAGCTGAAATGTTGGGAATCGAACTGGGGTTCCATCTGGGATTAGCCACATAAAACGCAAATGTCCTACCACTGTGCTATTGCTCCAGCCCCCAATTTGCTGTTTCTAACCTCTCCTCATAGAAATTAGATATTACAAATATAGTTGAAATAATATGTAGAAATTTCAAATAGTCTTTCACTTAAAAATAAACATTCAAAATTATTTCCATATTTTTATCACTTGATAGCTATTTTTCTTAAATTTTAAGTATGACTCAGTTGCATCTAACACTGTTCATTGATTTATTTACTGAAGACTATCTTGGTTGTTTCCAAGTATTGGAAACTGTTAATAAGCTTCTGTACTATGAACATCTGTGTGAAAGTCTTTGTTTAAGTAAGTTCTCAACAACTTTGGGTAAATCCCAAGAAGTTGTTGCATCATGTTGTTAGAATTTTTTTTTCATCAAACTGTGTATAAAAATAATGGCTAAATTTTGTATTTCTACCAGAAATAAATTAAAATTACTCCAAGTTGTTTATAAGCATTTGGAAGACATCAGTATCTTGAATTTTAGTCACTTCATAAAAGTGTATTCATATTTCATTTTGTTAATTTTATAAAACATTTTAATATATTATTGTCCATATTTATTTTTCTTTGTGAGGTTAAACATGTTGATCATCCATTTTTTCTTTTTACTTGATATAAAAAAGAAATTTATATGTTTTGTGTTATTTGTCAGACATTCATTTTATACATTTTGGTTGGGCCTACATTTTACCAGACAACTATCTCATAAAATTTGAGTGTGAATTTTTATTTTATTTTTTAGTTTCATTTTACAAAGAACATATACTTTTAATCCCTGTGATATCATATAAATAATTTTTTTTATTATTCTTATAGATTTGCATCTAAGACATCATCACTATATCGAAGTTTTTTACATTTCCATATATTGTTTTCTAGGTGTTTTATAGTTATATAATATTAGATGTGATTAAATATATTTTATTTTGAATATTATAAAACCTACATATGTTCCAGCTTTTGTATATAGATTATTTTTGTATGTTTAAATCTTTATTACATATATGTGATAAATTGCTTTTGTATGATTCATTAATTAGAAGGTGTTGGGCTATTCATCGTGATGTTTAGAGATTACTCTTTGCTCAAATATCACTCTTGAATTAATTTTTGGGGTACCATAGCAGGTGATATGGATTCATCAAGTATTACCTGCATGCAAGTTAATTACCTGAGTCTCTCTTCTCTGATCTTAAATTAATTTTAATATACAATTATCAATATGTAATAGATGGATTTTGCATCTATATTTGAAAAATATTTTTTTCTACTAACCCAGATATTCTTTGTGTATAAATTCTGAAAAAGTTTGTAAGAATATTGTGTTTTCTAATTTAAATGTAGGTTTAAGGATGTTAATGAGTTATATTGGAAGAATGCTTTCTTAATGGATGGCTATTAATTATTGATTTACTGTTTTTATTAGGTATGAAGATATTCAAGCTGACAACTTGCATGGTGTAAGTTTAGGAAAATGTCTTATTTTCTTACACATTTATTCATATACACATATATTATAAATTGAAACTTTTTTTTTAAGTAATGGTCAATCCTGTAGTGCTCAACGTCTGGAGAGGGGAGTATGCAGTGTTAGTATAATGATTTGGGTCCTGACAGATTATTTTGTGGAAATGTACTGCTGTTCCATAAGGGGGTGCTAGAAAAAAATGGGAGTCAGGCAGGTTTTCAAACATTATGGCACACACTCCACTCCTTGAATTGTCACCATAACGGTTTTTCATTCTATTTATTTATTTATTTATTTATTTATTTATTTATTTATTTATTTATTATTTTTTGGTTTTTGGGTCACACCCGACAGTGCTCAGGGGCCACTCCTGGCTCCATGCTCAGAAATCGCCCCTGGAAGGCACAGGGGATGATGCCAAGATTTGAACCATGTCCTTCTGCATGAAAGGCAAAAGCTTTACCTCCATGCTATCTCTATGGCCCCTTATTTTTGTTTTAGGTGTAAAGGTAATATAATGGAGGAAAGAATGGCCATGCCCAGCAGTTCTCAAGGGATTATGGAGTATCAGAGATCAAATTTAGGATAAAAAGATATTAGGAACTTGCTCAATTGGGATTATTATTCTTGCCCCAATATTACATTTTTATAATTACTCTCAACTATCATATTTGTTGGCCTAGAATTCTTTATTTTATAGATATTATATTATCTTCTATAGTGATATATATATATTCTATAAATTCTTTAATTTTTGATAATAGTAATTTGTGTCTTCTCTGATATGAGGTAGTTCATCCAAAATTTTCAGAGATTTTTTGTTGATTTTTCTCTACTAAATTTCTTTCATATTTTTTGAAGTCAGCTCTGATTTTTTATTTCATTTTCTATTTATTTTGTATATGAGTTTCTTCTAAGGTAGACATTTATACTGTCTTTTGACTATAATTTTCAAGTATATCCACTCATATTTTGATACAAATTTCTCTCTAAACATGTTCCGTTTTGATTGTACATAACACATTTAAATTTGTGCATTTACTTTTATTTAGTTCAAGGTATTTTAAACTTTCTCTTGAAACTTAACTCAAAATAATTTGATATTTTTAATTTGTATTTTTCCCAAAGGACCTAAAAGCATTGTGTCAGACCAGATTTTACATACTTTATGTTTTGATTTATGATATATCTATCAATACAATAGAATTTCAGGACTTACTTTTATATGTTTACTATTTTACTAGTAAAATATATATATTTTTACTATTTATAGGGAACATCACAAATACCATCAAATTTTCAGTGCTATCCTATTTCCCCAAAAACTTCTCTACTCAAAACATTTCCTTACCCACTCATTTTTTAACTCTTAAAAGCAGCATACTCTTTTTTTACTAAAACTAAAGGCTACATTTGTTGGGTTATGCAGGCTTTTATCTAATTATTAATAGTTTACACAGAAATAAAGTAACTTTGTAGTTCTTTCACTTTATTAATTCGTTCTTTTAACATAAATACTTCAATTACTAGTCATTTTGTACAAAAGACTATCACAGGTTCACTTCAGCAATAGACTGAAATAAACATTTTTGTCTTATGTTTATATTTGAATTGATTTTTTAATTTTATTTGTCTTGAAGAGTGTTTAAATTTTCTACTTAATATTTTCATATCTTTCACAGATGCTTTCGTATAATATTAAATCCCCTTTAATTCCTTTTAGAAACACTTGATGCTATCAACTTTTGAAAAAAATGTTATTTCCACTGGTATAAGATGATATTGCATCATAATTTTTATTTGCATTTACTTAATTCTAAGTGATACTGTGAACATTTTTATGTCTGACACCATTGATATTTTAATATTATTGATCTTTTATGTCATTTTATTCCATTTTTTCTATTGATTGTAATTTTAATGCTTTTAAAATAGAATGTTCAGAAACATGTGTCCCTTTGTATCAAAAAACACTTCCTTTCTGTGAAACAAATATTTTAAAAGGGAAGAGTTTACTTTTTCTGTGGAATAAAGATCCAGGAGTGACATTGAAACTTGCAATTAGTAATATATAGCAACAGCTTCTAGACTATGGGGTGTGAAAGTCAAAACTAAGTAAAACTGAGAAATTCTAATGTTATGATACAGATAAAAACAATCTAGCAAATGTTCTACTAGGGCCTGTATATAGTTTCTGGAGGTCATGCTTGTATAAGGGAGTACCAATTTGGGGTCCATCCCTGGCACTGAAAAATGCACCAAACACCAATAGATTCCGTCACACCCCAGCATCACAATAAATGCTTTATTCATTGCAGTTTTTCCTTCTGCTTTTGTTTGGTGGGGGCATACATGGTAGAAGTATTCAGGAGATATTCTTGAGTCTGGGCTAGAGATAATAAATTTCATTTTTAACTCATAATTACTACTTCTTTTGCTTCAGATTAAATATTTGGCTTTTTAAAAATAAATTACTTTAAAGTAAATAAATTGCAAATAATACATTTGTTCCAAAGCTAATTCCACCACCAATGTAAAATTCCTCTACGGTTGTCCTTGATTCCTAACCATTCCCAGGATTACCCCCTTGATAGTCAAGGAATAATATACCTTCTTACATTACTTTTTTCAGTAAGTGGTAATGGCATCATTAAAAAATACAGCAATAAGAAAATTTGTGAAAAATAATGTCTGTCATAATGAGGTAATTAAGTCAATGTCAAAAAGGTTTGTTAAAAAAATTTGTTGCTGGTTAATTTTGTTGTTAATTTTGTTTCTGAAGATTAGGTGAGTGTTGAATCCACATTGACATTTAAACTGCTATGTTCCTATTGGGATGATATTATTGGGAAAAATAAATGAAGACTAAGGAGTTACAAGCTCTGTGGCTGATATGTTGGCTTTTGTGTGTGGTTTCAGCTTATAAGACTTCAGAAATAAGATAAGGTAGGTGAAGAAGGAAAGAGGATGTCTACACTCACTCAATAATGTTCTGGTGATTTTAGCACAAATACTATTTTCAGTTGTGTGACCAGCTTTTTAAGACTTTGTGTAAGTCTCTTTTGAGAATCGAGTTAGTCTATATAGCTGGTCTGATGCATATGTGGTGAGTACATTCATAAGACATCTGGCTTGGCTTTGCATTCCCTTTTTTTAATATTTTCAAGTTTGAGTTAGCTTTTGCTTTTTAATTTTTTTAGAGAATATATCCAATACTTCTCAGGGTTTATTCCTTGTTCAGTGCTCAGATATTAATGCTGGCAGTGTTCCTACTGGTGCCAGGATGGGCCTAGTGCAAGATGAACACTTTAACCATGTTCCATCAGTCCCTGATGCAATACTTTAAATATCTTCTGCTCTTCATTTATCATCACACCTCTTTTTCTTGATCCTTTGCCTTTATCTTCCTTTTTGGTGGCTTTATCTTCATATTTTAAATCTCTTAACCTTAATCAAGATTGCAAAATTTCTCATAAAATATAATGCCAAGAGTTCTTTGACCCAAGGCAAAAAAAAGTCTATTAGGAGCCTGAGGTAATCTGGAAGCACTTTTTTTCTTATGAAAATTTTGCTCAGCTGAAAGCTATTTCAGCCTCATAAAACTGATGGATGAGAAATGCACTGATAAGACACCTGCCTTAGCTGCATTTGAGTCAAGTTTAACATAAAAACCTCCTTTTAAACTAGATGTTGCTCTTTGATTTTCATATACATCTTTAAACTTGTCCAATTTTAGTCAAAAATCTTGTTAAATCAAGTAAACAAGACTTCTTAATTTTGCTATATGATTAACTTGCCTTCTACTGAATAAAAGTACTGCCAAGTAAGTTAGCAGAATTCCTCCCTATTTCAAATATTTCCTTCTAGCAATGTTTCTCTCACTGAACCCCCAGCTCACACCTTGGATATAAATGCCCACTTATCCATATAATATTCAGAACTGAATTTGGTTCAGTGCTGAGATTAAATTTTTCTACTACTGTAAGTACTGTCTATTTTGAATTTTCTTTAACAGAGCTAAATTATGCTGGAATTCTGATCAATGATGATTATTGATTTGCATTATTATTCTAAATGTATAGCAATTAGTTATTATTACAATTAACCTTAAATTATAGCAATCTATCTATCTGTTAGTTTCAGTAACAAAATTAAACAAGTAAGTAAGGGGCCAGAGCCGTGGCGCAAGCAGTAGAGAGTCAACCTTGCCCATGCTAGCCTAGAATGGACCATGATTCTATCCCCCAGGCATCCCATATGGTCCCCCAAGCCAGAAGCGATTTCGGAGTACATAGTCAGGAGTAACCCCTGAGTGTCGCCGGGTGTGAACCAAAAAAATAAATAAATAAATAAAAAGATTATTTAAGGCTTATACATGCCCAAGGATTATTGTGATCTAAAGCACTTTTTTCTTTTCCTTTTATTTAAACACCATGATTAGAGAGTTGTTCATGAGTTACAGACCTACAATGCACACCACCCTTGACCCATGAAACTTTTCCACCACCAGTGTCCCTGGTTTCCCTCTCACCTACCCCGGGCCTGACTCTGAGTGGGGAAGGCATTTTAGTCCTCTCTCTCTGTCTCTCTTTCTGTCTCTCTCTCTCTGTCTCTATCTGTTTCTCTCCTCTCTCTCTGCCTCTCTATCCATCTCTCTCTTCTCTCTCTGTCTCTCTCGCTCTCCATCTCTCTCTCTGTCTTCTTTATTCTTCTTTTTAGACACTGTGGTTTACACTATTGCTAGTGGAGAGTTGCAGTAAATAACACGTTATCTCTGTCCAACAACCAATTATTGTCCAGAGTAATCAGTTTCAACTATAATTGTCACAGCGATTCCTTCTCTGCACTAACTGCATTGTTCCATTTTTTGAAGCAAATTATTTTTAAGCACTGACTTCCTTATATTTTTACCAGTCATGAATTAATAAAATGTTAGACTAGTTTATTTTTAGAAAAGTAACAATCTTTAAGGAGAAAATTTAGAGAACTATATTTTTTGCCAGCAACATTGTCAAAATACCACACCATTGAACTAAATCTAGAAGTTTAGTAGTCTGTTTTCTCCATATTTTTCTACTTAGGAAAAAAACTTTACTCTTAAATTAGAATGAATTGATTTTATTAAAATTAAATGCTCTAATTTTGATTGGAATTGAATTGAAACTATAGATAAGTTTTTTGAAAAAATTATACTCAGATGCATTTACACAATATATTCATTGTATGTGGTACTTAAATATTTTTGTTTTCTGTTATTTGTTGTTGTTGTTTCTGGGTCACGCCTGGTGACACTCAGGTGTTACTCCTGGCTATGCACTCAGAAATTGCTCCTGGCTTGGGGAACCATATGGGATACTGGGGGATCGAACTGCAGTCTGTCCTATGCTAGCGCGGGCAAGGCAGACTGACACCTTACTGCTTGCGCCACTGCTCTGGCCCCTAAAATTTTTAGTTTTAATAGTCTAATTTTTATACTGAAGATATAAAAATTGGCACTAAGATTAACTTTGATGCCACTTGAAAAACTCTCCCTTCTTAATGTATCCACATATAGCTTTAAATACCCTATTGTGTATAGCACTAGATTAATGGCTTATTATTATTCTTTTCTGTAAGTATTTAAACAAATTAAATATTATTTCCTGACATTAAAAACCAGCATTTTTTTTTTGGTTTTTGGGCCACACCCGGTGACACTCAGGGGTTACTCCTGGCTATTCGCTCAGAAGTCACTCCTGGCAGGCACGGGGGACCATATGGGGAACTGGGGGATCGAACAGTGGTCCGTCCTAGGTTAGCGCAGGCACCTTACCTCCAGCGCCACCGCCCGGCCCAAAAACCAGCATTTTTAAGTTGACTTTGGTTAAATGTCTATATTAATATGTTTCAGATGCTTTAATTTAAGATTAAATTTTAGGAAGCATAACAGTAATGAGACATGTCATATATTTTCCATAATTATACCGCAATCTAAATGATTGCAACCATACTATTCTCCAAAATACTAAAATTGATACTATACTCTGCAATTTTTGTCTAAAATAAATTGCACCAAGAGCATGGTAGATGCAATCTTGCACAGATACCCAAATTATCTAATAATTTATATATCTATCTATAATCTATATTATTTATATAATCTTTGCCTTCATCCCTAGCAGCACATGTAACTCCGGAGTCACCTGAGCACTTTTTAGAATAGCCTTATCATTCTTAACAGTGCCTGAAATGCCTGAAATATGTGATAAGGTGTATTGAACCATGAATAATTGCATGTAAATTAAGTTCCCTGCCCACTGCAACATCCCCGTGGCCTCTACATATATAGTTTTGATGTTTTCAGATATCATTTTCACCAGATCTATGATAGCCGCTGACACAAAGGAAATTTGTTACACTTTTCTGGTTGACCCAACATTACCAAAGAAAGAGATCAGGATATACAAAGCTCAGAGGATATAATGCTTACCTAGGTGATCATTAGCATCTTGAAATCTACCCAGATTTTTCTGGGCTAATTTTCCAGTTACAGAAATATACAAATAGTGAAGTGAAAAAAATTTATTTAATCTATCTGAGGAAGGAGTTTAAAAATCAGGAGAGAGAGAGAGAGAAAGAGAGAGAGAGAGAGAGAGAGGAGACAGAGGATGAGAAGACTGAACAATCCTATTTCTTGGAATATACCCTTAAAGCCCAAAAGCACAATGTAGAAAAGACATCAGTACTCCTATATTAATTGAAGAATTATTAACAGTAGCCAACAGCATTATTTATAGTAACCAACATCAAGAAATGATCCAAATATCCAAGAACAGATAACTAGATAAACAAAATTCTGTTATGCATATTCAATGGAATACAACTCAACCAAACATAAGAACTGAAGAAGGTATGTAGCTTGCTGCTACATGAATGGATCTGGAGACTATCATCCTGAATGAAATTAGTCAGAGGGAGAATGATACACAAAGAATGATTTCTCTTATATGTGTTATATACAGAAAACTAGTAAGGAAATAATAAATACTCAATAACTATTGAAAGGCAGAGCAATAGAACTGGTCTTCAGAGGAAGCCTGTCTGCCTGCCTCAGGATTGGGTATGAGAAGAATAGGGAACACTAAAGAACGAAGGAAAAAGTGCTGTAGAATCAGGCTGGGGGCATGAAGAAAACCATAGTGACTAGGTGAAAATATTGACACCTGTTTTCTTTCTAAAAAATTTATTAATATAAGTGATAGTAATCTTACTTAAATGAGAGTGTTATTTGAATATACTCCTTCCATACAAAAAAGTTTCTGCTTTGTGACATCTTTGAAGATCTTTAATAAAATTTCAAGTTGAATAGATCTTGTGTATGCATGAATGTGATTGTGCTTATTTCTCTGGAGGGCACAGTAATGGATTATTTTTCTGCGTTATTTAAATAGATCTGAATTATTTCTCTTTATTTTGTATTTTGGGTAGTAAACATTGAACAATATAATCATATTCTGTATAGTTTGATAATTATTCTTTGGAAATGCTTTATACTAAAATATAAAGTAAAGGTAAATGAATCCAAAATTTAAAAATATAATACTGATTTATTTAAAAATTGTTATAAAATTAGGGTTATGAGACTAAAATAATTTGCTTAGATTATGTTTGTATATTTCTAAATTTCAAGATAGAAACCATGACATGCTTCTCAAATTTGTCTTCTTTTCTTTTTTCATTCAAAGGGTGACAGATGGGGAGGGTAGTTGAGACATTGATTGATGTTTTAATCCAGAAAGAAGGTTTCCAAGTCTTGAATGTATCTTGCCAATTATCAACAGTAGCTTTGATTTTAATCTTTGGTCTCTGCTGCATTTTGTGAAAAGAGAACCAACAAGTGATGTGTATGTTGCTTGAAGACACTGACATGACCCAAGAAGTGTTGCCTATGTGAAAAGTGACAGTAGTACCACCTGAACAAAAGAATGATTAATTGCTGTGGGGAATAAGTGAAAGTATTTACCAGACTGCTAAACTAAACTTTTGAGATCAACGTGTAGGTGAAGGAGATAATTATAATCATTTATTATTTTCTCCTATATTGCTTTTTGTAACTTTCCATGTTTATGCTTTAGAACAAATCCATAAACTTGTTTTTGCCTATATACACAAGAGTTCATTTTTGCCTAATAATTTGCAAATGACAATTAATCAGTCTCTTCTTATTAACAATAAAAATAAATGTAGTATCTATAAAATTATATTTATTAGTAATTTATATTTTAATTTAATGGTGTTTTTTCCATACAAAGTTTTCTAAAGAACTGTAGGATTTTTTTTAGTTTATATATATAATAGCAGTACTCATATCTCTTACTAATTTTTATTGAGAATTTAAGCAGAAAATAAAACAAAAATAAAGAAAACAGCAATTTATTAATGAAAAATTTTATGGTAAATTTTCATCTGAACATTTTCAAATTTAATTAATTATAATTTGCTTTCAGCAAAAAATAGATATTCATTCTTCCTTTCAGCAATATCAAAACTCTCAGCATGTTTATGCACACATTTTATTATTTAGCTATTACGTTGTTGATTATTAGTATATTGGCTATTGGTCTGGTTTAGACACTTTAGAAGGAAATCATACTTAATTATTTTAGGTGTGCTAGAGATGTTAGAATTGAGACCAAATTGGTTGAATAATTTTTTGTTATTCACATGATTCATCTGACTTTTGGGATGAGAAATTTCATTAGTATCTCTCTAATTCTAAATACAGCACTTCTTATCTTACTAAACTGAATCTTTTTGCCTTTATCTCCTAAAATGAAGTATATCTTATATATTCTGAAATGCTTATGTCTCCTGAAATGCATATCAGAACTACAAACAGTTCTTTGTGAGATTTTCAAATTATTTTTCTATTCAATTCTTCCAATACTCTTCCTATAGAAAGTTAGGATAGATTACGCAGATGAGCAAATAAAATATGAGTTCTTCGACTCAGGCTTTGATAATTATTCAACCAATTTTAAATCATGAAGTTCCCAGAAGATCATAGTCCTAGAATTCCAATTTTAGTATATGTGCTGCCGAAGCGAGCACAGTCCTAGAATTCACATATAAAATTTTAAGTTAGGAAAACAAATTACATGAAGAAGGTCAAAGTAAATATTGATACAAAATATAGTAGTGTGTTTGCCATACTGGAATATTATGCTTATTTAAAGTGATGATTAATTTAATATTCAGATATTTTAAAGTATCATATTGAAAGTGCCTTTCAAGTGGTCGAGTTTCTACCTTTGACACTTTT